>OZ018391.1:55986108-56058750 GCA_963969525.1 Ontholestes murinus
CGGTGGCCTAGTGGGGTAGAGTGCCTGCTCACGGGCCACACGTTGTGGGTTCAAATCCCAGCCGGGCGGTGGATTTTCTAAGGAAGAATTCTCCGTCCGGATCCATGGATGTTCGTGTATGTCCCTCATTGGTATCACAACGGGCCTATCTAGGCCTAAGTGTGCACCTCTTCGCGGTGCACGAAGAGGTGCTGCCACACCAACCTAACCTAACCTAACCTATGATGGATAGCATTCGCTCCTCGAAGGGTATTATTTTGGTTTCTTTATATAGAAGAGAGTTGGAGGGGTTATGGAGAAGATTGTTAGGATGGCGGATTTTAGTAAGGACTCTTAACGCAGAACGCTCTGCAACATTAATATTACTAATGGTTTTGGGACTAGATTGTTGGTATAGGATGCAGCCATAGTCAGTGAGGGGACGGCAAATTGTTTTATAAATAATTGTTGCAGTTTTGTGAAAATGTAATGTTTTATGGGTTAAATGGTAGAGTAACCTTAATGGCTAAACTTCGCCCATTTTTTTTGAATAAAGATGTTTATTATTATTATTAATAGTGGATACCCACTCACCTTATATAGTAAATTTTTTTCATCAATCAATTTAGTGATATAATTTTATTGAATCTTTCACTAAATTTGATTTTAATTTCTAGATACGAAACAATTGTTTGTAATTTTAAGTACAAAAACATATGTAGGGTGGGTGGCCTCTATCATACCCTCTAATCAAATCACATTAGCGAGGGTCTGATTTTCCAATCCAATTATTTAACCCTAAATAATAGCGTTTAAAATTAATAATTTATAAAATTAATGATTAACTTTAGACTGTAAATCATTCTTAATTTATTTAATTTATTTTGCAGGTAAATATTGTATTGATTAAAGCGTGTATTAGAGGCCACCCACCCTACATATTTATGTTTTTATTAATTACAATGGTGGATACATTTTAAGGAAAATTTTGTTGAATATTTGGCAATAGAACTACTATCCGTAGCTTGTGTACAAAAAATTATGTAGGGCGGGTGGGTGGCCATCAAACCCTTGAACCAAATAATATTAACGAGGGTTTCATCTAAAATCCAATCATTTTAACATGAACGAAAAATTTATAAATATTTATAAAATGAAATATTCGAATTATAAATTATTGATCATTCTTGATTTAACTAATTGATTATTGAAATAAAGGGATGAGATATTGTGATGATTGGAGAGTGTAATAGAGGACCCCACCCACTGTACATATTTATAATTTACATCGACTACATTAATTTTATTCATTTACATGTAGGGTAGGTGGGTGACCACTATCACACCCTCCAATCAGTACATCTCCTAGCTTTTATTTAAATAATTCACAAATTAAATTGAGATTTACTCAAAGTTTAAAAAAGCTATAACTTATTTTATATATTAATCATTTTAAACATTATCATTTCGATGAGATAATTAAATTTTAAATTAAATTCTCGCTAATATTGTTTAATTGGAGGATGTGATAGCGTCCACCCATCAACCCTACATATATTTTTGCACATAAACTAGATACAGATTTTTGTTTCAAAATTTTTAAATAAAATGTAATGCAATGTTTTACAAAACAAAATAACCATTGTAGTTGATAAAAAAATATATGTGGGGTGGGTGGTTGCTCACTATGGCACCCTCCAATCAGTACAAGATTGACGAATGTTTAGTTAGTTATCTAATAATTTTGTTCTAAACGAGAAATTACATATTTTAATTGACGTATAAAATAAAATATAAATTTTTAAAACTGTGAATCGTTCCGAACTTAATTAATTATTTAGGTAAATATTAGAGTATGTTGTAGTGGTTGTGAGGTGGGATAGCGGCCACTGACCCACCCTACATATATATTATTTTATAAAATACAATGGTGAATTAATTTTGGGGAACATTTCATTAAAGTACTTTCCCTATATTTTATTCGAAAACTACAAGGTTTACGGAAAAATACTATTCTTAATAATTTGTTAACTCTTAAATTCTCTACAATTATTTATCATATAAATTTTATGTAACTCCAATAGTTTATTAGCAATTGGCAAAAAATATCAAAATTTTCAATTTTGTTTTCTCGAGAATTAAGAATTTTATGAAAAACATATTTTCATAAAACTTGTTCATTTTTCCATTCCCTTTAACTTTTGTTTGAAAATTTTTGTAATATATTGCATGTTAAAAAAAATATCAGAAAAAAACGAATAAACATCCACTTCATCCGGTTTTTTTAATGTTCACCAAAAGCTTCTCAGTTCCAGATTTTAACGATAAAACCTTAAGTTAAGAGTTTCAGCTAAAAACTAACTCCGTTAGTCTAAGTTCAACTACACAACGTTGGCTAGGACCAAAATGCAAAAAGTATCAATGTAAAATCGAAAGATAAGTTAAGAACTGTGAATAACTGTAAAAAGTAACTGGAGTATAAAGTAAATATAAAATATTTTCTAGAAATGTAACAGTATTTAAGAGAATTTTATTCTTTTGGAAAACGGTGAACAAGGCAGACGGGATGCAGATGCTCATCCTAAGGAGAAAAGTATTCATCTTTCAAAACGCATTAATAATCTCTGAAGCGAACGTTTCCTTATTACTTTGGAATTGCATTCGGAACAAGAAAGACATTTTGAATATAATCTGCTTCAAAAGAAATACAATATCTTTAAAAAAAAACTAAAAAATAGAATCATCAAACTATTTATCGAAACAGAAAATATGACAAACAATCCTCATTTACGTAATAAATTTTCTTTTTTAAATCATTGGTTCATTTAATGTTATAATATACTTAATAACATTCAATGAACCAGTGATTTAAAAAAGAAAAATTATTGCGTAAATGAGGATTATGTGTCAAAACAAATATATGATAGACTCTATAAATTGTAGTAAGTATTTTAGTGGATTGAAAACCCATCCAAAAATAAACCACGAGTTTATATCAACCGCTTTATGCTTTAGATCTTAAAAAGAAGAGACTGCTGCAGATCGTGCCTTGATGGAATAAAATGATTAAGAAATATTTGAAGAATTAATGAAATTTCGATGGATAGTCGGTTTGGTAACAACAATAAGAATATTATAAAAATAATGTGGAAGTCCTTTTCATCGATAATAATGTAGAGACTTCGTTACAATTAGTTACAATCTAACTGTTTCAAAATGAGAAAACCATTTGTCACTTATTTTTGACACCAAGATGTACTAAAAGTATACCGTACATCTAACATACAAAAACTACTTGATGACTTATTTCACAGGACAAAATACTTCAAATGAAATGCATTTTAGGGAAATGTTCGAGGCAGAAGTAAAAACTTTAAACTAGTCTGTGAGCGAGCGTCGAAATCCATGCAAAGCATGATGAGCCTAGTCTTGTCTATAAAGGGCTGTTCCTTCTGGAAGGTGATGATGACTAGCCCAACATAATGTAAATGAATAAGTGCATGTTAAAAAAGACTCACATAAATAGAACTCCATACAAGTTGTGAATAAAATAAAATAACAATATAGAAACCTACAAAAATAAACGGATATTCTTGATAAGCAATAATTAAATTAATAATAAACTTGTGGAACAAATATTTTTATTCTTTATAAGTTTTTGAGAGGCATTATTTAATACACAATTATGTATATAAATTATCAAAATATCATCTAGAAAAATGGACATTTCCGTTAGAAAATAAAAAATAAAAAATAAAAACTAATAACAATACAACATTTTAATTTTATTAGTGCTATTTAGTGATTTATTTACATGAAGTATTATTTTATAGCAATGTAAGACAAATAACAGTAAAGTAAAATAAAAAGTTAATTATCGTTTCATTTTATAGCATTCTATTATCTAAAATAGAAAACACAATTTAAATTACACTTTGCTACTTCAAGTAAGTTCATTGAAAATTTTTCAGCATATATTTAACTGTTCGACTTATATGGCTTAATGATAATTGAAATTTAATATTCGGTCACAACCATACTGATGATTTAATATTCCCCATAAGTTGCTCTATAAGGAATATTGTAAAATGTGTGTATGCCCTCCTGTAATTACTGCTAAAGAAACCATTAAACGCAGCCATTATAATATTTATAGCTGTATGGCCGATTAAAGTGATTATGTTTTATTAGCTACTAAGTGATTATTTCACTATGAACGGTATGCAGAAAATATCGATTCTGTCAGGGAAAAGTATTGGGTTGTGATCGGATATGAAGTACTCCGGCTGTAACTTTCAGTTTAGCATAGCGGTTGAAAATAAACTGGTATGAAAAAGTTGAAATATGACGTGACAATTCGCACGTCCCATCCCACAACATAAAACCGTGCAAGTACAAGAATCCGGGCAATGCGAAACGAGCCGGAGAACAAACAGACTAAATAAAAAGTATCACATGTAGTCATACACATGCACATAATTTTAATGTTATGAGATATACTGGTGTCGTTAGCCGGACTGGCGATAAATCCAGTATGAATAATGTAAGTGTAGATGAGTTGACAAGTACCCACAATAGACCTGGGTCAGAGGGCACTCACACGACATTAGGTATAAACCGGAGTTTTGTTATTAAATTCAAGACTGCGACCTTCTCGGACTCAGCGCTCATTTGAATACCGGTGGAATAATTAAAATTTTTGTAAACAACAGGGCCACTGATTTTCCCACGCGTGGGCTGCCCCGAAACTAACACCCTTACGGTTTACTATTCCAAATTGTTTGTTTCTTAGGTATAGATCTAATGCAAGGATAAAAAGACTTTTTATGGAAACGTTAACTAAGCTGAATAGCAATCTCGTACACTTGAACACGGATGTAAGAACACGTGTGTGCACGTGAGTAATTAACTGGTGAGCCAAGACTTGGGATGGCGGAGTTTACAATTAATAAATATCCATTCGTAATTAGAAGCAACAAAACGGCAGTTAATCCAGAGATTTATCGGTCGGCAGGACGGTCTAAATTTGCGCACATCAAAGAGGAGTGCAGTTTTAAGCTGGCACAAAGCGATGCTCTCTCGAGTAGCAAGAGAGGAATGCATCGCCTGGACCACACATTACATATAAATTACGTGGCTGAATGGATAAATTAATGTTGCCGGTGAGATATGTAACAAAGAGGTACATGCATTACCGTCCACCAAATATTTCAGTGCCTTTATCGCGGATGCATCACCGGGTTTATTTGGTGCGGATGGAAGTGACTGAAGGATTGACCGCGCACGCCGGATCATCCAGGATGCTGCAGGACGGCTCACTGGTACTTTGCCAGGACTAAAGATCAACACTTCACTTCTGCAATGTACACACAACTGGGCATTCATATCACTCGTTCTAATGCTGTGTTAATGTATTGTTGCGCTATTCTTGTTTTCGTTACCTTTAACGTTGATTAAACTGTTTCAGCGTACTTTCAAATCAAATGTTGCCATTAATTCACTACATTAAATGTGCCAACATTAACGTTTCCGTAACTTGTACGTTAAATTTTAATCAAGACAATACCAAATAAATATATACAATAACGTTAAACAGCGGTTAACTTTTCTTATTTCGTTATAATCTGTTTACAAATAATTGCCTAAATCTATTTATTTATTATTTTAACTTCGAATACTAAAAACGTCTATAAAGTGAAATCACAATCCAACACAATCGTACCCAACAACATATCCCACTTATAACTGCAAACACTTAAACAACCAGGGCTCTCAACAAAAACTGTAATACAAATATACAAATCAAGACACCGGCCCATCTATTCTTTACCATTTCCAAGTTACCAATAGATTCCTAACCAAACTACAACATCCTGCCAGTACACATTTCCCAAAGCACTAAATACAATTAACCTAAGGATTTTGTCTAAATATCAACATCCTCCGGTTACAATACGATAATCAATTTACGCAAACCATCATAAGAATAGTTGAGCTATCTAGCAAAGATAAATATATTTTTTTTACTTCTACCATCCTTTGCGATGTAATGCACCTTGTCGTGGTGTGAGGCTCAGTATCCTACCACTGATGAACCTAATTAGGATAATCCCAATAGGGTATAAACCACTTTTGGACTAAACCTATATTCTCTAAAAACGGCGGCTCGTTGTGGTCGCTCGCAATAAGTAAGTAAATTAAACATCAGTCTAATGACAGAAAATAAATCGTGTTCATTGTGTAACAGTACTGTAGAATACGACTCATTCAAGTCTGTTATGACTAAGTCATAAAAACCGGACTATTTTTAAACAAAAAGAAAGAAGATAAACTCTTTCACAAAAATTAAATAACCTCAAAAATAGCAAAACTCGAATATGAATAAATCTAAAGCGGTGTCAGTTAAGAGCAATACCTTAAATATAGATAGAGCTACAACTACAAACCCCGAAGTTGGTGGCAATAAATCCGATCGAGTTGTAAACAATAATAAAAACAAAATAGATAACACGATCGGGAAAACCGGTGCGTCTCCCGATCAGATGAACGACCGTGGGCAAATAATCATTGCCAACAACAACAATAATAATAATAATAATAATAAACTTTATTCATATTTTCCACCATTTGATAAATATATTATAAATATATTTACAGCGGATATGAGCGTCATTTTTTATATCTATTTATTATAAGCTACAGTCAATATCAAATGAACTTAAAATGTAAACGATTTTAGACAAGTACAATATAAAACATACATAAAAACAAAATATGTTGGTCAATGTAAAATTAATTAAAAGATTATAAAAATCTAAGTCATATTTACAATAAAAGATAAATATAAATGTTCATTAAATAAATAATACATATTCAGGAAATTAATTAACGAAACAAAACACAGAACATTTCATGCAGAGATAAACTCCGTTAAAGAATAAAATGTATTTTCCAATAAATAGTCCTTTAATTTTCATTTGAAACCAGCCAATGTGTTTACCGTTTTTATTGTTTGAGGTAATTTATTATATATTGAACTACAAGAGTATAATGCTGTTTTCTCATATTTGCTTGTATGGTGTAGTTTTATTCGGATATTGTTTTTATTGCGCGTAAAATGTTGATGATGTTTGCCGTTTTTGTCATAAAGGTGTTTATTTTGAAATTCATGGATACCAGCTTTGTATGCAGGGTCCTGCAACAGTGCGTCAGGCTTTCCTAGCGCCTTTCTCGTAAGAGATAGAAAAAAATGTTTCGTATAAAAATTTATTGATTTAAAAATCTCTATGCCGTAAAATTATTTTCAAATATACAGGGTGTCCCAATTTTGCGGTATAACAAAAGCAAACATTTTTTTAAATGGAACATCCTGTATATTCTTTCATTTTCTAATTTGGATAATATTTTATAACTTGAACCTTTTTTGGTTTTTAATTTCGATATGGCATTTCCGAGTTATTGACGTTTTTCTGAAAAAAATGTAAAAAGCGGAGGTTCACAAAAAAAATATTCTGATGTTCTATTTAATATTTAAGAAATTTTATTTTTCCTATGGTTGGTCATAAGTACTGTTTAGGTACCAGTGTTAAAAATTTTCACTTTTGAGGAACCCTGCCTTTGTATCAGACACGCCATTTTCGAAAATTTCAAATTGTCGTAACTCTTGTTTTTTAAATGGAATCATATATTTTTTTTAAATTTTATATTATTTTGCATCTAATTTCCTACAAAAAATATTAAGCATACCCTATACCTAAAATTGATATTTTTCAAGATATAAAAGGATTTATATTTCAAACGGTTCTTGAATACGAATTTGTTTTTGAATAGATAGCTATGACTGAAAAAAATGCATCTGTCAATTAAACAATAAGTTTGGTCTGTATGGTTGCATTGTACGTTACGATTATAACAATGCAATTTTTGAGAAGAATTAATTGATGTAATATATGCTACTGGAGAAGGTGGAATTAATTGTTTGCAAGCCTAAAGAATTTATGCTCAGCGCTACCCAGATAGGCGAAAACAATTATTTTTCTTATTATTCGATTAGATTAGGAAGAAATGCCAAACTTTGCAAATAATAATATTACTTAATAAAACACTGACGTAATGTAAGGTTTCAAAAAATCGTTTTATTGTTCTACAACAATTGTTTCGCCACACAGTGGCTTCATCAGGTAGATGACAAATATTTGTCATCTGCGAAACCATTGTTGTAGAACAATAAAACGATTTTTTGAAACCTTACATTACGTCAGTGTTTTATTAAGTGATAATATGGAGTTTCAACAAGTAACGGCCTCATCAATCCAATAAATAATAATATGTCTAAACCCAATAATTATTGAGATATTTAATAGTTTTCATAAAAATAACCATTTAATTATACATACTTCTATGTACGGAGTTGCTCATGCTGAGGCAAAATAACTAACAAAATGCAAGTAAGTGTCAATGTGAGATAAACAGAAACATATAATATGATTCATTATTTTATTACAAAGCCGGGAAAGATAACAAAATCATTTACTGCAGTAAATGTTCAAAATGACTTCAATTTTCATTTAGGCACAAATTAATTCGCCGCTGAAAAGACCCTTCCACAATTCGTTGATGCATATCCATTAGTGCTGTTGGTGGTTCCTTAAAAAACAATCTCTTTTAAGTATCCCCACAAGAAAACGTCAGGTTTTGTTAGATCCGGAGATCTACCAGGCCATTTTGTGGGTCCATTCCTACCAATCCACTGGCTGGGAAAAATCAAATGCCCTCACGTCTCTTGCGAAAATTGGACAGGTTCTCCGTCTTGTTAAAACCATACCCTGTTTCTTGTTAGTTAGGGTATATTAGCTAACGTTCCGGGTAATTCAATTCAGGAAGTGCAAATACATAGGCCTATTGAGATGGCCCTCGAAGAAATATGGACCTACTACATGGTTTCCAAAAATTCCGCCCCAGACATTCAAAGACCGTCGATGCTGAAGATCAGCTTGTCTCATAACATGCGGATTATCAGTTGAATAATAGTGAAATAGAAAAATTCGGAACGAAATTGAAAATCAGTATTACTCAGTTCTTGATGTAGCTGAATATGGTATGCATGATATCGATTTTTCTTCAGAATGCTTTGTACTGACTTCTCGCTTATGCCAGTTCCTTCACCAATGTCTTTTTGGTTTACGTTGGGATGCTCAGTTGCTGTTAATAGCACTGAAAGTTGGTTTTCCTCGTTGATGATAGGCTTTCTTCTTTCTTGTTTTTTGTAATTCACACTTTCTATTTCAATAAATCTATTGAGTAAGTTCCTAAAACATTTCTCCTCCGTTCGCCCTTTTCGATATCCATGATGATAATTTGCTGTCTACTTATACCGCGAAACGGAGAGAATCACTTTGCAGCAAATATCAGAGAGATTTACATGTCAAACTAATTGTTTAATTGACAGATTCATATTTTCAGTCATGGCTATCTATTCAAAAACAAATTCGTATTCAAGAACCGTTTGAAATATACATTCTTTTATATCTTGAAAAATATTACTTTTAGGTATAGGGTATGCTTAATATTTTTTGTAGGAAATTAGATGCAGAATAATATAAAATTTAAAAAAATATATGATTCCATTTAAAAAAAAAGAGTTACGACATTTTGAAATTTTAGAAAATGGCGTGTCTGATTCAAAGGCAGGGTTCCTCCAAAGTGAAAATTTTTAATACTGGTACATAAACAGTACTTATGACCAAACATATGAAAAAGAAAATTTCTTAAATTTTAAATAGAACATCAGAATAATTTTTTTTTGTGAACCTCCGTTTTTTACATTTTTTTCAGAAAAACGTCAATATCTCGGAAATGCCATATCGAAATTAAAAACCAAAAAAAGGTTCAAGTTATAAAATATTATCCAAATTAGAAAATGAAAGAATATACAGGGTGTTTCATTTAAAAAAAAGTTTGCTTTTGTTATACCGCAAAATTGGGACACCCTGTATATTTGAAAATAATTTTACGGCATAGAGATTTTTAAATCAATTAATTTTTATACGAAACATTTTTTTCTATCTCTTACGAGAAAGGCGCTAGGAAAGCCTGACGCACTGTTGCAGGACCCTGTATATACACTCCTATCGCTGTTAAAATTTTATGTAATCTGAAAATTTCTCTACAGGAGTCTCTACTCTTTAATCTAAATAACAGACGTAGTATTCTCTTTTGAATAACAAATACTCGAGAAATATCAGCTCGACCCCATACTAATACATTATATGATAGGTGTACATATACCAAAGCATAGTACAGATTTATTATTGCCTGTTGAGAAAATGTATTTCTTATTTTCTGGATAGCATAGTATGCATTATTTAGTTTTGCACATACATGGTCAATCTGTCGTGTCCACGTTAAATTTGCATCTATATGAATACCAAGGTATTTTACAAAATCTACATTATTAGAAAGAGTGTTTTCTGGTGGTTTTCTATTATAAAATAGGTACGGTTAGATTATTGCAAATATTTACTTTCTCTTCTAATTCCGTCTGATTATTGCCTGATACGACGATCGCAATATTTATATGTTCACTAATGTCATTTATAAATATGAGGAATAATAGGAGGGCTAATGTTGATCCTTGAACAAATCCCCTATCTAACAAACACTCTTTTAACACGTTTCCTTCTACTTGAACAAAAATTCTACGATTTGACACAATAAAATTAATAATGTTTCCACAAATACCTGCACTGAATAAATTTTTACGCACAAAACTTATATCAATGGAATCAAATGCACTTGAAAAGTCATAAAATAGGCCTGCAACTAATTTTCCTTCGTCCATATTACGAGATATTTCCTCTATTAGATCAATCGATGCACTTTCTGTTGAATGATTCTCCCTGAAACCATGTTGAGAACTTTTTAAGATGTTATATCTCTTTATATAGCACCAGATTTTGTTCGCCAATATTATTTCAAATATTTTAGATAACGTATTTAATATGGAAACAGGTCGATAGTTCTCTTCATTTGATGTTGATCCCTTCTTATGGATTGGTATAACTTTTGCGAGTTTGAGAGAATTTGGGAATATTCCTGGTTCATATGATAAGTTTATGAGATAACACAGAGGGTCCATTATTTCGTTGATAGTATTTAATAAAATGGAAGTGCTAATTCCGTCTTCGCCTGCACTTTTTCCATTCTTTAATGACATTAGCGTTTGATAAATTTCATGTTGTGTTATAGTCTCTAGGAGCATTGACTACTGTTGTGTTATCACATAACTTCAAATTAAACTTGTTATATGAGCCTTTTAGTTCAATTTTCACCAATTTCCACAATGTCTTTTGTTTAGTGTTACTGTTATTCTGCTTCGTTGAATAGTATTTTTTTGATAATTCTATTAGCTTTTTGTGTGCTTTTTTCTCTCTTTTATATTTTTCCTGTATCTCCGATGATTTTTTGATAGAGATCTTTTAACTTCTGACTCGAAATCCTAACTTCTTTATCAATCCATTACGATTTATTTCGTTTGTGATGGAAAACTTCTTTTATTAACTGGCAGGTTAAATTATAATCGTGGAGGAATTCATTAATAAAGAGAGTATAGGCTTCATTAATTGACCCTGTGTTTATAAAGCTCTAATTTATCTTTCGCAAATGATTTCTTAATTCGTTTATATTATCTATATTAATATTCCTCAATAATTTGGTAGAAATAAATTTTTTGTTATTAATCTGCTCTGGTTTCACAACTATTTCCATCATATGGGCATGGTAGTCAGAAAGATGTAGGTAGAAGTTCTCGCATATACATTATATACCATATAATCAATTTGAGTTGCTGTTATTATATTATGTGTTAATTTTATTCTAGTTGGTTCGTGCAACTGATTTACCAGATTGAAGGATTGAAAAATATCTTTTAACATTTTTGTTTGAGCTGTTTCTAAAAGAACGTCTATACTTAAATCTCCACATAATATAGTTTCATCGTGTGTGTCGATTATATAACGCACCATGTCGGTTAGTTTTTCGAGAAACACATGTATGTTGCTATTTGGGGCGCGATATACTGTTAATACTGCGATATTACTTGTTCCTATTACAAATGAACAGGCAGCAGCTTCTATTTCTGATTCTACGCAAAATCAAAATTGACTTACTTTGAGATGTTTATATTCAAAATTATTATCAACATATATCTTACTTCCTCCATGTGTGGAATTATTTCTCATATAATTGGAAATTATTGAGTATCCTTCTATATGCGCAAATTGTATATTATTCTTGTTGCACCAAGTTTCTGTCAAACACAAAACATTTGGTTTGTAAGCATTGGTTACGGCTAGTTGTAGTTCTTCGATTTTGCTGAAAATACTCCGTATGTTTTGGTGTATAATTTTTATTTTAATAGCGGGTTTGGGGGATGTTTCGTTTTGAATATGTTTTGGATCTGCCGTTATGTGATTTACAAAAAAATTTAAAATGACTTTTTTAATTCCTTGCGGCCAAATATCTGGTTCTAAGAGATTTATGCCATTACCTTCTGCACATCCTTCTTTGAAGCATTTATATTTAGTTCTCGCTGCTCGAACTTCATATTCCCGTGCATTTATATTAAATGCAAGATCGAGAAATTTATCTGTTAAGTAGCCTTGCAATAATTCTTCGGTATAGTTTTCCAACATGATACCATATACATGTTTGTGTATTATAAACAATGCCTTTTTCATCAATTTTAGATCCCACAGCCACTGACATATTCTGTGTAGTCCTTCCTTTGTTCAAGTCAGCTGACTTTTTATTCCATTGTTTATTTATTTCACGATTTATCAATTTAATTTCTATAATAAATTTAAAAATACGAAAACATTTCGTGAATCTACAACAATGAGTCTTACTAAGACTACAAAACAAATTAATTTGAAACAACTACTTCTCTAGCTAATACTTCGACAGACATTGAATAATACAAATTAATTTGCGTGTTACAAATAGTACAACTATTAAAGCAACACTTATTTGAATGAAATTATTTCTGTTGAATAAACTAATAAATGATAAAATGTACTTTAGATTGTTTAAATGTAACTATATTATTAGTTTATTCAACAGAAATAATTTCATTCAAATAAGTGTTGCTTTAATAGTTGTACTATTTGTAACACGCAAATTAATTTGTATTATTCAATGTCTGTCGAAGTATTAGCTAGAGAAGTAGTTGTTTCAAATTAATTTGTTTTGTAGTCTTAGTAAGACTCATTGTTGTAGATTCACGAAATGTTTTCGTATTTTTAAATTTATTATTTAATTTTCTACAACGAACTAAAGGATTTTAATACATTTTATTATTTAATTTAATTTCTTTTCCGTCTGGGTTGTTTTTCTCAATGTTTCTTTCCTTGGAAGATGATGTGGCTGGTTTTTGTTGAGAAATATTTTTCATATTTTGTCTCACTTTAAGATGTTTATTATCCTCTTCCGTGGGTAATACAGGCATATTTAATTTCATAGAATTCTTCTTCGTATTTGTTGGGTGCTTGTTGATCTTGCCTTCAGGTGGCGGTGTAGCACTTATGTTATTAATTGTGTTTAATAGTAATAATTGTTGTTTGAGTAAATTTATTGTATCTTGTTGATAAGTAAATATTTCGTCTTTTTAATTAATAATTTCTTTTAAGTATTTGTTTTCGACCTTACATGTTTCCAGTCCAACCGTTCTATTGTATCCGATTTCAACACTTTTCACACTTTTGAATGAGTCATCAAATTGTTACAGCATAATAAACGGGTTTCGTTAATTATTGTGAGCCCTTTAAGGTATTTAACACATCCGGGGTGAATTACTATTCCACACTTTACACATTTTGAGCCACTATGCGGCACAGCTTTACAATTTGACACGGTTTTGCCGGAGTCAAAATAATAATAATAATGATAAGTAGGTTAAAATCGCACGTAAAAAGAAACAGAACATAAATACTTTTAAATTTAAAGGACCAGACTCAAAACAAGAGCTTCCCGTCACAGAACTGCAACCTAAAAGGTGGATTTTCGTCTCTCGACTGCACAAAAACGTCGATAATAAAATGATGGAAGCATATTTATCGAAAGGCGGAAACTTTACTTTTATTATTAAAAAATTAACACCCAAATATGAAGATGCTTCTTATACATCTTTTAAAAAAGGTGTCCCGTTGGCATGGGAGCAAATAGTTGTTAACTAAAATTTCTGGCCGAAAAATACATTCGTTTACCGATTCTTTTTTAAACTGAGGCAAAGTAACAAGTCAAATTTTCAAAATCCAAAAGCAATCAAGACGCATCCACATTGCTTCTACTACATCAGCATGTTCAATGAATTATTACGTCAATAAACCAACTGGAAGCACTAACAAAAGACGTAAATAGTTATTTGTACAACAAGTGTGGAAATGTTACGCTTTTCCGCACGAGAGTAGAATGTTGGTATAAAGCTCCTACTCGAGTTGTACACACTATTTTTTCACATACTGCATATAACATCAATTATAAAGGTGTTTGCGATTTCATTTTTGACACTGACATATAAAAATTAGGTTAAAATTACTGATAGTACGTGTTTTATATTACTCCATGTATGTATGTAACTGACACTGACATTGATTAATAATAAATAAAAGTAGTGCGAAAAAGTGTATCCAGTGTTGCTATGCACAAAAGTGTTGCTATGCGGAAAAGTGTTACTTTTTTCAACGATTTTGGATGCCGAAATGTAAGGTATTTCTATTCAGTATGTGAAAAATGTAATATTTTATGCATCTAAGAATATTAGCTCTCATAAATAAATAAATAAATCTTTATTGTCCAACAGGAAACTAGTCCTAATTACAAGACAAATGTACAATAAACAAATACAAATATAATATAAAGAAAATATGAAAAACTGTAATATAATATAATAGCCGCACTACAATAATTATAGTTCTCGAATACATCGATCTAAAGTAGTTAAAATTGTAATTAAGTTATCGCAAAATATATCGCAGGATTCAGATATTTTATTAAAACATGTTGACATAATTCTGATAGGTGATTTCCGACCAATATCGATTCTATTAGCTACCACATTAAACGTTGGCGATCGTCGTCTATAAAAAGATGGAATATGCAGCCTAATTGTATTTAACAAGTCAGGTGAGTCAATAAAATTGTGTAGAAGTTTGTAAAGGAAGGAAATTCACATTTTTTGTCGACGAGATGCGAGACTCTCAAAATCTAATTTGCGCAGAAGTAGGTTATGATCTACACCTCTATCTGGATAAGATCCTTCTGATTTAAAACATAATAATTTTAAAAACTTACGTTGTATGCTTTCCATTTGACGGATTTGGCCCAGGTTCTGAGGAAACCAAACTATGGCTGCATATTCCATCTTTGAGCGTACATAAGAATGAAACAACGATTTTAGTGTGTTAAGATTGTGGAATTGAGAGGAATTTCGACAGATAAAACCTAAAGATTTACAAGATTCTTTAACAATAGCGTCAACATGAAAATTGAAGGTTAAATTACTGTCAAAATAAACTCCCAAATCTTTAAATACTGTAACATACTCTAAAATATTTCCATTAATTGTATAATTAAATTTATGTGGAGTAGTTACCTTAGTGAACGACATGTGTTTACATTTCGAGATATTTAGATTGAGTCCGTTTTTTATGCACCATGAATATATAGTATTAAGGTTACTTTGTAGGGCCATACAATTATTGATATTTTTAACATTGCTTTATATTTTTATGTCATCTGCATAAAGCAGGTGTTCAGTCAGAGATTCCGAAAGATCGTTAATAAATAGATTAAAGAGAATCGGCCCCAAGATTGAACCTTGGGGTACCCCAGAGGTTTAAGAGTATTCGAGTGATTTGAAGCCATTAACCACCACGTATGCAATTCGTTCACTAAGATAACTTTGAATTAAGGACAGGGACGACGTACAAAAACCGAAAGTATTTAGCTTTGATAACAGAATATTATGTTGAACTGTATCAAAGGCTTTTGACAGGTCCGTGTAAATCACATCAAGTTGTCCCTTACCATCGACGGTTTCAGCAATATCATGAGTAATGAGTGTAAGATTAGTTACAGTTGATCGGTTGGGAATTAATCCATGTTGTTTATCAGAAATATAAAGTTTAATATGATTATAAATTTGATCAAAAAGTAAACGTTCATATATTTTAGCAATATGTGGGAGGATGGCAATAGGACGAAAATTATTAATATTCTGTAACTTCAGAGATGTCTTAGGTATAGGACAAATTGTTGCAATTTTTAGACACTTCGGAAAGGTACACGTTTTTATTGATAAATTGAATAATATTGCAAGAGGAACATTTAGTAGACTAGCGCAACCTTTTAATAAAAATGAAGGTAAATTATCATCCCCGGAATTAAAATTATTTGGTAACTTCTTTAATAGCTTGAAAACAAGCTGATCTGATGTAGGTGCAAAAACGAAATTAGGAATTAAACTTAAATTAGAGGTAATATTATTGTTTGCTGTTGGAGGATTATGCACAGATTCAAAAAACCCTCGGAAGCCATTAACGATATCATAAGGATTATCTAGGACGATATCATTATATGACAAAGATGAAGGAGTCCTTGATGAATTAGTTCTCTTTGAATTTATTTATGGCCAAAATTGCTTAGGTTACTGTTTTTATTTAATTTGTGTGTGCATATTTTATTTTGTATTTAATTACAGATCTTAGTTTTTTTAGTTCTTCTGATAATAAGCACATGGAAGAATTACGTTCAAGTTTATTCCTAAGTGCATTTTTTTCTTTTAAAAGTTTGATTATTTCTGAGGTGAACCATGGCGGGTATTTAAATTTACGTTTTAAATTAAATTTAGGTATAAATTGTGAAAGGGTTGTATTTATGATGGTATAAAATCTCATATGAAAAACTTACGATAATTAATATATCGAATTTCAATGGCATCAAGTTTCTGCAGAAATGAAAAGAAACATGGCGGTGTAGCTGTTTTCATCGATGGCACAATTAACTTCAAGATATGTGAAGTGAACCGATTTGCAGAATCGCCACAGTTTGAGTGGGCGAGTGTTAAAATATGTTTAAAAGAAGAGACAGTTTGCATTTATCGAAAACAGAACAATTTCAACAACAGTTAACCTTTTAAAGCAAAATAAGGCGTTTTTCATTGTAGGATATTTTAACACAAATTTTCTAGAATCAAACAACAATGCAACATACCTCATATGCACATTGCAATCATTTAATCTGGAATTTCTGATAAAGAAACACAACGTTGTAAGTACAACACAAACATGTATTCATAATATCATCACAAACAAATACACAGATATTGCAACTTAGGTGCTGCAAACCACAATATCAGACCATAAGGCACACATAATTCAGTTTAAAGGTAAGCTAAACAATAACAGCTAATTTCTTTACAAAACATAACCTTATATCGATTACACAACATAGGTTTTTATTAGCAGATAAAAGTACTGAAGCCGTTTTGTTTTCTGGATGGATATTGGAAAATATGGAAAACAATAACTTGGCACGCGAAATCTTCTTAGACTTATCAAAGGCCTTTGATACCATCTAACATCATACATTAATGAACGAATTATATCAATATGTTGTACGCGGAGTTACACATAAGTTAATTGTGTCTTATCTATACATATAATAGAGTGCAAAATACTAGAACAATAGACAGCAATAACCAATCTAAAACAATATTTTCCAGATCATTGCGAATAAATAAAGGGATTCCGCAGTGTAGCATACTGGGTCCTTTGCTATTCATAATTTACAAAAATAACTTACCAAAACGAGTTCTAAAACACAAAAAATCATAAATCATGATACAAATCACTTAATCAAAGGTAATAAATATTTTAGAATAGTGTTAAATACTTGGGTATTTACATGGATGAAACTTTGAGCTTCTACCAACCCATGCCGCATATTCACAAAAATGCATGGATACAGATTATCCGTATTAGGCCAAGTAGTTGCTTCGGGTAAATTAAGAGCTTCTTGTTCCATTAGTTCACCAAATTTAGACAAAAAAACAGTCTGATATTTTTCCGTTGATGCCAACATCTATCAAAATGAACTCCTTCTTAGAGCTGACAATACAATACTATAAAATCCTTTGTAATTGTAATACATTGAATTTGAGTGATCTGGTTTCTTGATAGCAATGTGCTTTCCGTCAATTGCACCCAAAATATTGTAATAGTTATGGCGTCTTTTAAAACCAGCAGCAATATTAGTCTACTCCTCCGCACTTGTAGGAAACTGAAAAAATATTTTTTTTTATTATAAAAGTATATGTATTTTTTCAGGTTTCTGATGATATAGTTATGGAAAAAAGCGGTACAGAAGAGGAACAAGACAAATCATCCTCACTTTCCCAAGAACGTGCAAACTATTCAAGGTCTTCAATTAATTTTAACCTGCCACCCCCAAAGAATAAAGTTGCTCACACCTCAGGTTCCTTGTCTGTACAAAAGAAGCTTTTATAAAAGGCATGTTCCATTTTGGAGTCAACCAACAAACCAGAAAAGCCTGTGCCCGCATTTCTCATGGCATGGGGTGATAAATTAGAATCTTTATAACCGCAGCAAAGAGCTTTTGCTGAAAAAGCTGTAAATGACATTCTATTTGAAGCTTCCCAAGGAACTTTACACCGCCATTCAGTGAAAATTAATGAGGATATCTAACGCGCAACGCCAAGTCCATATAGTTCTAATTTTTCTACCACATCTGGAACCAATAAATTCCCCTCCGCATTATTACCTGTTTCGAAATCCTAATTTGGAAATACAAAACTCTATTACATGTGAAGCCATCTCGGAAGCAATGGTTTCTTCAGCATCGCAAAACAATAACAACATGTCACTAAATAATTACTACGCACAATGTACAAAAGATTTAGATTAAAATTAATAAATGATACTAACCTTTTTTATGTTTGAAAATTTTATAATACTTTTTTATTGTATACTTACGATTACGACAGGTGTGAATATATATAGAGAATTGTTTATGAGAAAAAGATTAAATAGAAATGTCTTGTAACCCAATCTGTTACCTTACGTTCCCTAAAATTTAAGGATTTATACGAGCACAAAATGGGACAAATATATTAATCAATGGTTGACTAAATATAATTTTGATCAATTCTATCACGAAAGGTTTTCAAATTTAGGATTCGTTTTAAAATGATCTCGAGCATTAAAGATTATGTCGAAAAAAATCGTAAGAGTATTGATTTTGTAGATCAGAATTACTTGTACTTTTTTTAAATTATTAGGAAAACTTCGTTAATTTTTCTAATTTCAACATTTGCATTAAAATAAAAATGTTCGTTCCTGACAAGGTTTATTATTAATCATTCTGAAATTTTGAAACCTAAAATTCAAAAATGGGGGTAGGCACGAAGCATTTCAATAAAAAATATAAAAATAAAATTTGTTTGTAAAGACGGGCAGTAATAAGTTCATTTACATGATTCCAAAACGTCAACATTTTATGGGTATTCATTTTTGGAAATCCTCCTGACTGTTTATTTATCTTTCGATCCAAAGCGTTTTTTCGGAATGCACTGTCTACCACAAAATACAGAGTTGCGATTATTTACCTTCATATAATTTTGCAGTACAAATATAAATGCTCCGCAAGTTTCAATAACAGCCTGGCTTATAGTAGTTGGTGACATGATCACTGAAAATTTTAAGTCTTAAAATTGTCTGCAGGTGGCTAGATATCGTAATGTAACAGCTAATCTTTCTTCAGCTGATATACATCTCAAATTTGTGATTTGCTTTGCAAAAACAGTTTTACCATTGACAATAATTTATTATAAAATGGTGATGTGGCTATCATAGTTCTTTCCCTATAATTTGGTGGAAAACTATAAGATTTACGGAAAAAAAACAATTGTTATTAATTTGTTCACTTTTGAATTCTCTACAATTATTTTTTATATAAATTTCATGTAACTCTTATAAGTTATTGCCAATTGCAAAAAATATCAAAATTTTCAATTTTTATTTTTTTTTCTCAAAAGTTAAAAATTTTTTGCAAAACATGTTCGAATAAAACTTGTTGAGTTTATTATTCCCTTTAACTTTTGTTTGAACCGTTTTAAAAAAAAATATATATACAGGGTGAGTTTTTTTCGATGTTCTCTATGGGGATCTCGGAAACTATAAGAGATAGAGAAACGGTTAAATGGGGAAAGAAGTGTAGATTTACGAGACGAATAAAGTTCCACTTTCAAAGTTTTCAAAAAAGTCAAGGGTAACTAGATATTTTGAAAAAAGTAAAAAGTGTCAATTTTTTTAAATCAATATATCTCGGTTTTTATAACAGGTACAAAAAAACTGTAAAGGACAAAGTTTTAGATAATTTTACGCAGATTAATAAAAAATAATCAGAAAATTTTTATCGCCATTATTTTCCGAGATATGACGCAAACTTACATTTTTTTAAAAGGAAACCATAGCTGGCTGTGACCTCATTTAAAAGGTATTTTTTTTCTCTTTAATCCAATATGACATACGACATAGTTATTTCTAAAAATGAGTGAGTTATAGTCATTTTAAATTTTATTATAAATAAAAAATGGGTAGCCATGAAAAAGATGAAAGTAAAACAATTGCAGTTGTTTATAATATTAGCAATATTGTAATCATTAGTTTTACAGTGATAAATCAAAATGAAACAACTGCATAAAGTAATTATGTAATTATCAATATATCAATAGGAGAGAAATTTTAATATTAAAAAATATAGTCAAAGAGTCCACTATTAATACTATTATGACATAAATTATATCTTTTTAAAATTGAATTTATGGCTTTTTGACTATTCTCATGTAAATTGAATTAAATGTTTCAATAACAACTAGTTTATGATCCTCCACAGATTGATAAGATTTTTCATATACTTTGTTTTTTACATAACCCCACAGAAAAAATTCTAAAACGCGCAGATCGGGAGATCTAGGTGGCCCTGGGATTGGTTTATTTCTTCCCACTTATGAGTTAGGAAAAGCATCATTTAAATAATTTGTAAAGCCAACATGTTATGAGGTGGAGCACCATCATATTGGAACCATTTCAATCTTGCTTGTAATGATAAATTTAAACAATTGAGCGTATCTTCAAATGTTTTCTGAAGAAAATGAAAGTAATCAGTTTCACTTAGTGAGCTTTCAAAAATATATGGACCGAGAATTATTAATCCAAACACACCATGGATTAAACCCAAATTTAATTTGTAGTTTTCTCTGTGAAACTTCTCGTGGATTCTCTTAAGTTCATCTATGTTCATTGTGGCGATTAAAGATACCACAATTAGTGAATCCCGATTCATCTGTTCATAATATTTTTGTAAGAAACGTATTATCCTCTTGACAAATGGGTTTATACCACATACAGAAGGCCATTTGATAATTACAAAATTATTATACTTATGCTGGCTTTTCATTTTTATTTAACTTTGTAGAACTAATAATCACAATATTGCTATTATTATAAACAACTGCAATTGTTTTACTTTCATCTTTTTCATGGCTACCCATTTTGAATTTATAATAAAATTTAAAATGACTATAACTCACTTATTTTTAGAAATAACTATGTCGTATGTCATATTGGATTAAAGAGAAAAAAAATACCTTTTGAATGAGGCCATAGCCATGGTTTCCATTTAAAAAAATGTAAGTCTCATCTCCATAGGATCTTTCGTTTTTGAGATACAGCGCCCACCGACAGACACACACACAGACACATTTTTTTTTCTGGAAATTAGTGTAATGGGTTCAGGGGAACCCAAAACGCATATTTCGGAAAAAAAAATCACGAAAACAATACTCCCAATATATATACTATACACTGTGTCCCAATTTCGATGCTCACCATTGGCATCTCTGTTATTAGAAGAGATAGAGCAACAGTTAAATGGGGAATGTTTTGCAGAAAACAGTGTTCATAACAAATCCTATTTCAAATTTACCTTAACTCTTTTCAATTTAAAGATATTTTGAAAAAACCAAAATTTGCCAATTTTAATTTTCCTCAATTACATTATTGAGACACTTTTTTAGAATTTTTTTTAGTGTAAACAGAAACCCCTGATTCGCATTTGTTTCCAGATTATTAGCTCTATCTTTTGTTTTTCTTATGGTGGCCATATTGGATTCAACGATGTATAACATGCCTGAATTTTTTTTTAGTTACAAGCAAAATTTTAATAAAAACGTAAGTTAATCTTTAATTTGAAATTAGTAAGCTATGCAATTAAACACCAATGACAAATGAAAGTGAAACTACATTCTAAGTAATAATGTAAAATAAAGAAACGATACTGATATTTAATTTCATTATTAACAAAAATACAGGTTGTCCAATAAAATTAGTAAGCTATGGAATTAAACATCAGTGTAAAACAGTGAAACAAAACACTAACCTGTGAAAATTCCCGCTGCAGAGATAAGTTAATTTAAACTCTGTATCTACTTGTAGATAGTGATAAGTAATTATTTATTTTCAATTATTACGATTTATAAGTATTAATAATGTCACATACATATTCAAATGAAGAAAAAGTTTTAATGTTGGACGTATTCTTTGGAAGCTTCGAACAAAAACGAAATAACTATGAAGTTAATGATAGTGATACACGTTGAAATAATATTTTGCAGAACATTACGAACAATTCCGACACATCAGTTCGTCGGGTAGCTTGAGAAACAAGGATTTCAAAATCTACTGTTTACAGAACCTTGAAGCAAAACACGTATCACTCTTACAAACCAACAAATGTATAAGGTTTAAGTGATAATGACTATCACCGAAGATTGCAGTTTAGCAGGTGGTACCTTCAAAAATTCAAAGATGATGCTAATTTTCCTAGGAATATACTATGGGCAGATGAAACACGATTTACCAATTGTGGAGTTTTCAATAGGAATTACTATATTCACTATTTGTTTTGAGTTATGTGAAGTAATAATCACTAATAAAAACACGATTTGATTTCCTTTCTTCACTCATTTATTTTTACACGTTAAATGTACATTGTACAGTTATTGAAAATGAGCACATGGTGCTCGAAATGTACATTTAACGTGTAAAAATAAATTAGTGAAGAAATCAAATCGTGTTTTATTAGGAATTACTATCATCATTGGTCTACTGAAAATCCCCATTTGGTAAATCAAAGAAGATTTCAAGTTCGACATGGTGTTAATTGGTTTGAAACTTTGTTTATATATTTTTTTTAAATTCTTTTCGTTTTAGATAGTCACTTTCATATTTGATTGCAAATTAACTGGTAACAGATATTTGTCTCTACTAACAAATGAGATAATGCCTAGTTTGAGACAAATTATTAATCCCAAAGACATGCAAACATCTGGCTCCAACAAGATGGTTGCCCGGCCCATAAAACTCGTAACGTGCAACATATGTTGAGAGTAAACTTTAATGAAAAAGTGATATCAAATAATGGACCAATGCAATGGCCTGCAAGATCATCCGACCTTACACCCCATTGACTTTTATTTGTGGGGTACCACTAAAAACGAAGTATTTAGTTTTGAACCACCAGAAACTCGGGAAATTTTTGAACAAACGGGAACACACTATGTAGAGTTTGTAATTCTTATAGAAAAAGATGTCAAAAGGGTGTGGAAAAGAATGGTCGTCGTATTGTTCAATTTCTTTAAGTGTATGACATTTAAGTACTTTTTATTTAACTTTCACTTTCAACTGTCATATTTAAGATTATTTAATTTACGTTTTTATTAATATTTTGCTTGTAACTAAAAATTCTTTAGGCATGTTATACATCGTTGAAAAGCACTTTTTAAGCACTATCTAATAAACCCAAATGTCTAATATGGCCACTATAAGAAAAACAAAAGATAGCGCTAATAAACTGGAAACAAATGCGAATCGGGCGTTTCTGTTTACACCAAAAAAATTGTCTTAAAAAGGTGTCTGAATAATGTAAAGGTTTAATAGCGGTCGCGTTAGGCATTATCGAGTTATTGAGGAAAATTAAAATTGGCAAATTTTGTTTTTTTCAAAATATATCAAAATTGAAAAAAGTTAAAGAACTTGAAATAGGATTTGTTATGGGCACTGTTTTCTGCAAAACATTCCCTATTTAACCGTTGCTCTATCTATTCTAATAACAGAGATACCAATGGTGAGCATCGAAATTGGGACACCTTGTATAGGGAAATTAATAAATATCACTCATTCGAAAATAGTTTTTGTAATCATCTGCATCTGTCTTGAGAATTTCTTTAAGATGAACCATATGATAGAATTGTTCACGTTTTTCTAACCAGTCTTTAACCCATCGCTTGCGTTTCACACGTTTATTAGCAGCACAAGCCAAAATTATCGCCAAAGACGCTTTTTGCCGATAATCCATAGTGCTCATTTTGACTGCTAGGACAATACTGAAGAAAATAATGACGATTTGGAATGACTGTGTAAGGTTAAAATATACTGTTGGAGAATGAAGTCAGTATTTTTACTTATTATAGACCGTGTAGGGTCCCCTTTAAAACTCGATGAAAAATCCGCCCTTAAAGACTTTAACATATTGATATACCTCCGCGCAATATTTTAAACGAACTTTTCTATGAGGTATCCTATGTCATTCTAATATTAATATATAACTATTCCTTATAAAAAAATCTTTTCAAATGCTTATAAAACTAAAAAAAACAAAATGCTCTTAGAGTAACTTCTCTTAAAGAACATTCTAAGAATAAGAACAAATATTTTATTTCACATAATAAAATCTATAATATACAATATTCTGCGGATGTATTTGTTGCCTAATATAATCCAAAATTAATAAAATATACAGTAAATGTTAATATCGTACATTCATATAATTACAATACAAATTCAAATAAAAGTTAGCTTTTGCATTTTTATTTCTACTGGCACTTTGTTCGCATACATGTATAGTGCAGTTTTCTCATACATAGTGGTTTTTTGCAAGGTTAAAAGATATTAATACCATGTCGAGTTTGATAATTATCTGTGGAATTATTTTTTACAAATAAATGCCAATTTCTCTTGACATATACTTCACACTTGCAAATAAAGAGGCTATTTAGAGTGAGTAAACTTGGATTAATAAACGCAGTACGCCTTATTTCAGATTTCTGAAAACCAAAAATGAATGGTTTCAAGCCAGATTCAACTAGGATATAGAGTGGAACTTTATTTGCTATAGTGATGAGTCCAGATTCTGCTTAGGGACCCATGATGGTCGTAGACATATCTGTCGGTTTCGCGGTGAAAGGAAAAATGTAGCCTTAGAACACCACACAGCCAATACCCTTGGCATCATGGTATGGAACGCTATATGTCTTGAACGTAGGTCCCCTCTGGTATTCATTAGAGATAGTCTAACAGCCCAACGGTACATCGCTGAAGATCTACAATACTATACATTATCCCAAACGACATTTTTCAGCAAGACAACGCCAGGCTACATACAGTTTGTCAAACCATGGATTTAATACAAAATTCTGGTGTAGAACTTTTAGATTGGCCTGCAAGATCCCCTGATCACCAATAGAACATGTATGGAATAGCATTCGAACCACACTTCAGCGATTGCGACTGCCACAAAGGACTTTGGACCAATTGCGTATATGTATTGTCTTGCTCTAAGAAGACATCGCCAACTTGATTCTGTCTATGCCTCGCCGAGTTAGATAGTACTACAACAACTGCGGCGGGCCAACACAGTATTCAATTTTTGTCAGTATTTTTTGTTTAACCTGCATCAAATTGTAAATCTTTGTTCTGACACTAAAACTGAACATAAATTTAATACAAAAACATTTAAAACATTTTACTTTCTGGGTTGAGCGCTATGTATTAAAAAATTGAATAATTATTGCTTTTTTCATTTATTAATATATTTTTTTTGTTGCACCATTTCTTTAATTGTTCATTAGTTTGATTAATTTATAATTCTAATTCAAGTTGTATTTTCGCAGAGACTATAATTACCATGTCGTCAGTAAGGCTCACCATACATCTAGAGTTTACGTGTCCGTTAATGAAAAGCAGAAAGAGTAGTGGTCCCAAAATTGAACCTTACACAATGCCCTTGTTTAAATCACACTTTTTCGACACACTTTCATTACAAATAACTTTCTATTCGATAGAAGTGACTGCATAAGTATGGATACTTTGCCATGCAAACCAAGGGAGATTAACTTACCAAGTACAAATTGCACCTCCGATATCAAAAAATAAAAAATATATAAGTTTAAAATTATGGTATAAACAATCATTACAAAATATAAGGCACCTGTTTATTAATACACATTTACTAAGCAGAAAAATAGCGCAAAAAGCTGTTAAGAACAAAATTAAAATAAGTTAAATTTAATTAAAATCTTCTTATTTGTGGCTAGCGTGATCTAACGCACGAATAATGATATAATATCAGATCTGGTTTATTAGAGCAATTAACTTGTTTTATTACATCAAAAACTTTATTACAGAAAGCTAAGGCATAAAAATGTGCAATTATAATATGGTTCAATAAAATAATAGAAATATTGGTTGACCTTTTCAATATCAACAGTCAACATTCTTGATTCGTGTTTACGTTGCAACCATGAAAGATCTTAATTGGCAGGTTAAGTGACAAGGACGTCCGGCAACGTACGAGTGCTAAGATTATTAAAATAAAAGCTAGAGATAACTCATAATTATTAATGAGATATTTATAGAGTTCCGGAACATGTAGCACTGCACCTCTCCGTGGCAAATGATGAACGTATTCAATTATTTAATGAAAAAGCGGGGTCGTGATTAGTGAACCATTTAATTAGAAGTATCTTATGTATACGACGGGATGGGCATAAATCTAATCGATTCTTAATGAATGCGGGCACAAATCAAACCGAACGAAGTAAACCCGATTATTAACGCATTTGTAGTGTGGCACCAACTTCGGTGGTCCACCGTCCAGCCAGTGTCCATTACATCGGGCGACCGTCCTCTTAAGATTCTGCTTTTTAAAGCCAGTTAACTGTCATTACGGCTAATTTGTTTTCCATAATAATGCGAGCGGCCTCGTCCACAAAAAGGGGTTCACTAGTTCTATACGGATTTTTCCAATGGCATCGGAGGAGGAGGAAACGGATACGTTTATTAATCCATAACGTGTCTTACGTTGATCGTTTATCATTGGTTCTTATGGCATCGCGTCCGTTTTGCGGCACTTAATTGTAGGCGTTTTCGTAATTATATTTTAATAGGCAGCCGTAATGGCCTAACATAAAATTTATACGAACGAACGGAACGATCGAAGGTATGTCCATGGGTAATTCGTTTACGGTTTTTATAAGGTGTGATTTGCCTATACATAGGTATAGAACTGTAAATACTGCTGCTTCATATTTAATTATTCCCTGTAATCTATTATTTACGTTCGTTGAATTTTGTGTTGATTAAGTTTTAATTGGTTTTAGCAAAAGTTTTGGTACATCACGCAATCTAGAGTAAATTGGTCCAAATTAGGATAAGAATGTGAATCATCAGATTATTAAGAAAAATGTTTCTATTAAATAATTTTGATTAGTCATCTTCCCCTCTGCCATTATAAATGTTTATACCTCAATAATTTAATAATAATATTTAATAACGAGAGAGCGGCCCGATACATAATAATTGGCTTAATAATAGCGAACGAGTCAAATATAGAACTGAATAACTATAAATTATAATTTGGTAAGAATTAATAGATCTAAGGATAAAGATCTGTTTGTAAAGATTACTCTAAACAAGATAGGGTTATATTAGTACAAAACCGTTTTTTGATTACCATTGACTAAAATCTAGGAGTAATGGTTAAAGGATTCACACATATATCTCTTCCTTCTATGAGATCATTATATATAGGAATTGTTTAATATTTAGCTTACAGGTTTAGATAGGTTTAGATGTGATAAAAAAACTTGAAATTTACTGAATGGTCAAACCGACCTTAATACATCACCGTTATTAAATCTATTAATCTTTTCGCGGCATTGATTCTAGTAGATGTTTAATAATCTTAGGGTATTGTATCTCAAGCAAACTGTAATTCATGTTGTAGAGCTTGCTATGTCTATACAAACTCAAGAAGCAAAGAGATTTTTATATCTTCATTTGCGAGATTTACCCTGCAAATATGTTTGTAATAATGTAAAGATCCTATAAGAAGATGATGTTTAAATGGCCACTAAGTTGTATATAATTCAAAATGCTAATTATTTTCAACTTTATTAGTTGATCCTTTAAGTATTACTAAAGAGGAAACTAGACACAAGATGCATATTCCAAACGTGGTCGAAACAGCGAAAAATATAAACAGCGGATTCCATGAATGGATAAATCCTTGCATATTCTTGCTACAAAGCTTTAAACTCTTATTGACTATACAGTGAAGTGAGAGATAAAGTTATGATTCTTGTCGAATATGAATTCTAAATCCGCGATTGATTTGGCGCGCCCGATTATCGAACTGATAATCAAATATTCCGAGCCGATTCCATTTTTACTCCAATAAAATGATATAGATTTGCATTTTTCATATTTAGCTAAAGACTATTCCTATCAGACGCATATTAAATATAGTCACGATTTTTCTAGAAGCAGAGAAGAATCTTAGGTCGTCATGGTAAATTAGACATAAAAATAATTTAAGACTGTTACTTTTAGATGAACAAGTAATGGGAGATCCTTTCGAACGCTTTTGAAAAATCTGCGTAAATGGCATATAGATTAGTTGTATTTATTTAGTAAAAATCGTGCTGTAATTTAGCAATAATGCCTTTAGATAATGATTTTAATTGATCTTTAGAATGCTATTTAGGACCTTTAGAATAGCTGATGCATACTTCAATGTATTTGCTAATATCCGACCTATTGTCTAATTTGAAAATGGGCATAATTAAGCTTTCTTTCCACATTGTTCGTAAAAATTGCTCATTTTTAATCTATGGAAAGGCAGTGTTAAAGGGTGTATGCTTGTAAAAATACAATGTAGCAAAAATATATTTTGATTATTATTTGGCCCAGTTGAAGCTGACACGTTTATTTTACTAATTGAATTGAAAACATTTATAAAATTTTCCGTAAATTGAAAAGTCGGATCGACCGATTTATTTCTAGTGAATTCAGAAATGGAACACTACTATCAGAGTAAAAATTTGAATAAAACGTGTAAATTAAATATTGGTTTTCTGGTGCAGTATTAGTATTATAAAACGTTGGTGCAGAAATGCTCAGAGAGATTATTTGAGTAAAACTCCGCAAATATATCTATTAAATGTATTAGCTTTTTGCTAGATCATTTTGGATATTCATTCTTGTATATAAACTTAACAGGTGCAATCATATTATTGGCATAAAATAGAACATCATAAAAAGCACCAAGGGCAAAGTCTAAAGTATTAAACGAGTCCAAAAATCTACGAAAATATTCGCATTATTTTCATTCCCAAACACTAAGTCCAAATAAATTCTACAATTTTGGAAGATTTTCACGCCAAAATCATAAAGACATAAAAATGTCAGTTGTAGTCGTTGCAAATCAGAAATCTATGGGACTTAAAGGTGTTTTTACGATTGTTTAAGGTGGATCTATCTATCTAAAAAATATGAAAAATATTGTAATTATTCAGATTAAATTCAAGCCACGTTTCTGTTACAATAAAGATGGATTAGTGACTAAGTGATTGCAATGGCTATGCCACGATATTGACATTTTTCCGCAAATCGGTGCTTACTGTAAAAATAGATCTTTCAACTACTGAAGAAATGGAATTCTATCACTTCATCCACATGTCGCTAAGTGTTCATATTGCCTGGGATTAATACCAATCAAGACCTACTTCTATAAATTACATCATACCATTATTCCTACAATTTGATGCATAGGCCTGTTAACACAAAATTCCATATTTGTTGAATTTGGTTCTCGTTTATCACGTGGTGAAACATTTTTAATATTAAGGGTTGTTTATAGAAAGGCACTTGGTTGGTTTCACAATTTTTACGATTTATTCCGGCTAGTTTCGATGTTTACATCATTATCTAGGAATTCCAGTGCAGTTGCAACCTACACCACTCCAAATGTTATTGTGGATTTTGAGCCGAAAGTAGTAACATAATACGTGCGATACGTTTCCAAGCTGATTCTACTGATTCTGATTCTACGATAAACCGTTAGAAGGGTTACGGGATAACCTTTTTTAGCTAATCATATACCTTATTTTTTCTTCTTTGTTGCCCGTTTTCTCTTCTGCGTCGTTCCTGATCATCTCTGGTTCATGCAGCGCATGTTGATGGATTGGTTTCGGTTAAAGCGATTTGAAATTTCTCTAATTGAAAAACCACCTTCGCGCAAACTAGTGATACAAACATTGTCGAATGCGGTTAGTTGGTGGTAATTTCCACGTTGGCGCACTCTATGCACAATCACACTTTCAAAGCAAATGATGAAAGGCAAAAACAAGAAATCGAGCAAACTTCGCAAAATATGCACCAAATAAAATTTTTAGAAAAACAATTTATCTTTTATTTTATTTTATATTATTCAATGAAACGTTAATCAATTGCTATCTTTTAATAGATAAACGTGTGTGCAAAGTTTTGTCAAAAAATTTCTACCCCTTCTGGGTCTTGCTATTTTTCATATCACTGGGTATAATATAAATAAAATGTTTACAGTGCAGAATACAATAAAACATGTGTTCAAGTATTCTACTCTACAAATAAAATAGATTTTGTTAAATCGATATCAAAATTATTGCTTAATTCTTATTTAAAAAATTCTCTCTGACAATATTTTTTATACGTTCTAACAATAAAACAACTGATTTTTAAACGTAATAAAATATTTTTCTTTTTTCTTATTTAAAATTTTTAATTTATCATAGTCTTTCTCTTTTTCAACCTTAGATAAACTTAAAAAGAACACTTTATTTTCGAATGGCTCTGACAACTATATTGCTACCTTAGTTTTATCATTTAAGCTATTTCAAATCATATTTTAATTGCCTAATTCATGATTTAGACTTTTTCGCTTCCTTCTAGATCTATTGTTGAATCTTATCAATATACAGGTATACCGTCTTTCATAATAAAGAAAAGAATTTTTACATAATCCTATAGAGAGTGCCTCAATTAATTTTTATAACAGGTGATAGTAATTTGATTATCAATAAAAATATACAAGGATCTCTTGGCACGCAAAAGAAAACTCTGTTTCTTTTTATGTACCAATAGTAAAGGTTGGTTACGATAATACTTTTCTTTTTTTTCATTCTGACAAGACCAGTAACCAAACCTCTTCTAGAGTACTTATATCGCTATTTAGAAAATTACTGGCAATTCAGTTATTAGCAAAGGTACTAACAGCTTGAATGAAATTTTATCTTAATTAAAAGTTAGTTTTAAATTTTTACGGGTAGAACAACAATCATATTTTTTTCGGATTCTTTTATTTTATAGAAATTATTTTGTCATAAGTCATAAGCGTTGACCATACAAGAAGCCTGCAATGTGTTTTACTCTCCAATATTAATACCATAATATACAAAATAATGTTCCTATAGAGTCTCATTACGTTTGTGTGAACATAAAAGATTTTTTTGATCAAAAGTAGAAGGGTTGTGTAACTTTCAGGTCACATTTTAATTTATCGACATTTTACCAAATACTTATAGCTTTTTTTATGAAATGAAAATTTTAATATCGTTCAGATGTTTTATTATATTCTTTGAAATAAATACCAAAAAGCATTCAGTTTGTTTGTTTGATTGTCAATTAAAAAAATTAAAAAAATTAAGTTAATTTTTTTAATCAAGTATGGTTATAACTTTAATATAACTCTCTTGTCTTCAATAATATAGAATCATTTATTTTAGAAAAACTTGCTTTAGAAACAATACATAGACAATTTATTTGTAAATTAGCTAAAAATAATAAAGACGCTAAGAAAATTTAATATTTAACATTATTTTCAGATATAACACAGTAGTAGTAGTATTGATTGGCTATCAATCCCGTGGTCCCGTGGTGTGTAAATGAGCTTGTTACTTTAAAGGATCGCCCACCCAACTGCTGGACCCGAGGTATTACAAATTTGTTGTTAAGATTTGTTTTTTTTTTCATTTTGTTTTCATATCAATTTACTACTTATCTTTCAACTTCAGATAAAACTATGAAAATATTTTAATAATTTGTCTTATTGGTACAACAAGTTACTGTATTAAACCTTCATTATATTAAAAAAAAAACTCTTATCTAAATTTAAGTTAATACTGAGTTATTATCAAGGCCGTCTCACTCATTGTTCAACCGAAATCGAAATAATAATAATAATAACAGTGATGTTTATTCGGACAATTACATTTTTACATTTATATATACATAACAAAGTCAATTAATGTGGTGTTAGTCCGTCTGGGCTATAGACCAGTGGCCTTTCTGCCCTGTCTGAATTTAATTTAATATAACAAAAAAAGTTCTTTGCTAGCTAGCTTAACTGTCAGTGTAATTCGTACAAATGAGTTGATGAATTGTGAGGGGAGGATGTTGATACTTAGAAGGGATATTTGGATTTCTGGGAATACAAAACTTGGTTAGAAGGGATCGATTAGATGGATTATTCGCAAATTTACTGGCAAGACTGGATATACAAATCGAAATATTTATTTGATCATAGCTAGATTTTTATAGTGTTATTATTAATGCAGCAATTGTCCATCTAGTATTGATGAATACCCGCTCCCATTATGAAGAATGAGAGCTTAAAGGCTATTTTCACATTAATCTATGGATTAATGATTAAATTTGACAATCAATACGGAAATAATTTAGGATCTCTTGGTCCTTAAAGTACTTAACACATTGCTTTACTCTTTATTATACCAATTATTTTTATTTCTTTTTTTTATCAAGTTGCTAAGCTTTTTTATTTGAAAGGACTAATTTTATGTTTGCTTTTAGAGTACTTATTTTGAAATTAGGGCCTTTAACTTGCAGGCTTTTTTAATCTGATAAAATAACTGTCAATTTAGTTATAGGTAAAGGTACCCATAGGTTCATGAAGAATGTGGTATGATCATATATATAAATGTTTTCTGGATAAGAAATTAGCTTAATATTTTACGATTATACCTATAGATATTACAGGAAAAAAACTAACATTTTTAGGCTTCTTTCTTTTAAAAGAAATTTGAAATCATAGTCTTCCTTATTTTAAGCCATAAGTGTTACAAAAACTTGCAATATGCCCTAGTCTTCAAAATATGCACAATAAAGTTGTAAAGATTCTATATGAGTCTCATCGTAATGGAGCTTTTATTATTTGTTTGAAAATCAATACCAAAAATACATTCAGTTCGACTATGAATTCCTCTATATGTTTATTTAATTAGAGGCCTGTATTATCAATGGGAACAAATTAGCAAATTATAGAATCGAGTATGATTATAACATTACTAAATCAGATCTTAAATACTACCTAAATACATAATCAGCAAAAACTGTTACTAATTTACAATAAAAATTCTTAATAACTTGTATGTATAGCAGGATTTAATAATTTTAATAAAATGAAGATTATTATGTTGACTATAGTTTCGACAAGTCAAAACATAGCAATCTAGACGTAATATTAACAAATAGCCGAGAATAGAGGAATATAAATAAGGTCAATCTGGTCGTTTAATAGGAAGAATCTGGATTAGCACGGGCTTTGAATGAATTTCGAGGGATTTCAACAGATAAATTTTTTGTTCCTTTTTGTGCAATACCGACAATATATCTTCACCAAACGAATATGACTCAGATTGACCTTATTTATACTCCTCTATTCTCCGCTGTTTGCTAATATTTTAAATCACGTATATCTTGAAAATGACAAGTGTCTTGTTAAAACTATAGTCAACATAAAACGAAGATTAAATTTTATTAAGTATTTTTATTGTATACCGATGTAGATACCTCAGGAACCAAAGATGTTACTAATTTACTTATTTATAAGTAGTTTGTGTCAAATGATTTAAGTCGTAGAGAAAATTAAAGCTTTAGGATTTAAATTATGTTATCTTGTCGTGGATAGATCTTTACTGATCGATCATCTTTTACACTAAGACGTAAAAGTTATTAATTATGAATGATAATCAATCGACCTTAGAATATTTAAAACCAACAACAACTGTCTTCAGTTACAAGACGATTTAATCTGTACCGACTAACATTTTTACATATGACAAGTACTCCCTCGGGCCTCTTTTTTCTCACCTCAGTTATATAACATTTATCGCGCTGATCATCAACTTTAATCCATCCAAATATCTCCTACAATTTGCAGATGATACTGCCCTAATCACACATGCTCCCACACTACCAAAAGCCCTTTAATTCCTCCAAGAACATATTGAGTCCCTTCAATGATGTTTTGCAAAAATGGCGCACTAAAATCAATTCCCACAAATCACAACTCCTAATCTCTTATCACCGCACCAATAATTCTCCCCACAAAGTCCATATTTCCCAAACTATGATCCCTCCATCAGTTTCTGTTAAGTACTTGGGCAAAGCCATAGATGCAATATTAAAAGAACACACAGCGAAAATAAAAAGTAAAATTACTTCTAGGGCAAAATGCTTTAGAAGTTTAACATACAAGAATAATGGTATCAATATAAGAACAGCTGTAAAAATTTCTAAAATGATCTGCTGCTCATTACTTGAATATGGTTGTGCTCTCTGCCAAAATCCCTGCAATCCAACCTGCTGCAATATTGAAGTTAGCTAGCGAGCATTTCTTCGTACCCTAACAAAACTCCGACATCCTCTTAATCCTTCACATAATCCTTCTAACCACCTCATCTTTGATACTATCTTAATTATGGATGAATCATCACAGATTTATGTACATTATTCAAGATAATTAACAATTAAATTAATAACTGCCCGGATTTACTTACTCCTGTGGGTTTTTACACATCTCAATCAACTTGTTTTATTAGGAACAATCATCCGTTTAAAATTGAATTCAACAATACCAAATTCGCCAGTCAAATCAGCTTGTCCTCTAGGATGATGAAATATGCCAATGACTTTACTCGATATCACTAGTTCAACGTATTCTCTGGACCCTTTTTTTATTTGAAGTCATTAACATTAAATAAAATACTTTTAACTTTGTTTTATCACAATAGTCACAGTTAATAAATAACTATTGTGGTAAAACAAAGTTAAAAGTGTTTTATTTAATGTTAATCAAAATGTACCACCAAGTAAACGCCGACAACATTCAAAAATTAAGTCATTTTGCTTTTTTATAATATAGAAGTAACTATAAAAGCATTTATTTTTATGTTTTGTTATTAGCCTTTCTTGCTTTGTGTAATTAGATCTTATGAAAAGCAAAGTAAGCGGCTAATAACGGAGCTATAAATATACAAAATTCGTTCAAAACATAAATATAAATAAGGCTAAGAAAAAGATTATTTGAAATTTCTACCACGTAATTCTCACGACTCAAATGTGTTTTTAAACCATCTGACGTAAGTCAAGGTAAGATAGTACATATACATATGTAAGATAGTACATATACACATCTGATACTACAGGAAAACTACTAACGAGAACTTACTTGACACGCTGCACTTTGACCTTGAACAAAGTCTTAAGAAATCCTTCACATGTTAACACATACTAACACAAGGGTAAAAGCAACTTGGTCAACGCTATTTATTCTAAATCGATATGGTTTCATTATATTTCATTAACAACATATCTGCTATTAAGCTACATACCTTCCTTTTTAAATATACTCAACATTCTATATCACTCAACCAACACGCATTCTGTAAACAGCAAATGGATGGATTTGACTCTATATTATGTGGCTAATTAAATATGTGGATATGAGAAGAGCGGACAAGAAGTAAATCGAACATGAAGATAAACCAGTAATGGACTAAGTAGCCACCGCAAGAAAGAAAACAAATTGGAAAAAAGAAGAAATAAAAACAAATATGCTCAAGAAGCTAATAATGGATTGAAAAGCTGTCTGTAGCTGTTTGTAGCTTTTCACTAAGGAGCGATTCATTTCAAAAGGAATACTCCATGTGAGGGTGGAATAAAGGTTAATATATTATTATTATAACACGTTTTTAATATAATTATTAATTAATTTAAAAATATAAAGGCCATCGAGTATATCGTCAAAGATACATATATCAAAATTGAATTTAGATAAATCATCGGAGGACGTTCTAGCACATATAAGGAATAAAAAAAATCCTAATATAAATGTACAATGTGGGAACTAACCGTTAAGTCAAATACTTATCGCAGCTATAAGATAACTGTGTCTGCAACTTTTAAAAATAATCTTTTAAAGCATGATTTTTGGCCTCAAAATATAGTAGTCAAAATGTTTTGGGAACCCAAAAATTCAAATTTTCGAACCAACACCGGGGACTTAAAACAAACATAAACATGAATCAGAGTATATTATTACAGAATGTGCAATCTATCGGTAATAAATTGGATGAAATTGAATCAATGTTAGAACAGAATGAAAACTGTTTTTGTTTATGCTTTGCCGAGCATTGGAAAACGGACTCATAATTTAAAAAATATACATTACAAAATTTCACACTTAAATTAAGTTTCTGCAGAGGAGAACATGAACACGGTGGAACAGCGATATATTGTCGTGATGATGTGGACAGTAAATGTAGAAGTGATTAATAATAACGCTGGGATGGATTTCTTGTCTCTTATAAATTCATATAAGTCAGAGGTAGTTGACTATAAAATATCCGATCATAAAGCAGTAAAACTAACATTTAATAAAACTGAGCAAATACAAATTGGTATAAAAATATAAGAGATTTTTCTTCGGAAAATAAGGAATTATTTAGATCATATTTAAAGGAACTAGATTGGGTCGATCTTTATTTATGTTGTCCACAGAACGTTAATGATCAATGGTTGAAATTTATCAACATTGTAATGCCAATCTTTAATCAATGCTTTCCCGAAAAGCAAGTTCCTGTAAATAATAAAAAGATTGAATTTTATAATGATATCAACGTTAAAAACTGAAAAATCAACTAGATATATTATATGTGTTAAGTAGTTGCAATAATGGGTATAAAGTAGCTTATAATTCCATGAAGAAGACATACAATTCAATAAGTAATTGTGGAGGCTTTCACTTTGTGATACATTTTAAAAACTTCAAAATAAATATACAATTAACTTTGTTGGTATCACTTTTTATTTACACTTGTAACTATAGTTTCGACAACTTCAGCTTGTCATTATCAAACAATGGTATTGTAAATTACATTTAACATACAAATTTATACCGTTTTTAAAACATTAATGAAGTTGTCGAAATTATAGTTACAAGTGTAAATAAATAAGTGATACCAACAAAGTTAATTGTTTATTTATTTTGAACATACAATTCAGTTTTAAAAAATGCGCGTAAATCTTATTATTCCAGTCAAATTTGCCAGTCATCAAATAAGAGCAAAACTGCATGGAATATTATATATAGTATAAAAAGGTGTACAAAACTTAGTAATAATTATTGGAGTAATACGGAACCTTTAACAGCTGCCAATAATTTTAATTCTTTTCTTGTTAGAAACGTATCAAATCTTACCTCTGGCTTACAACATGTAAATCTAAATTGTAAAATTCCGTTTAATTACCATTCTATATTCGTGGAGCCTGTGACGGAAAGTGAAATAATAACTCATATCGGAATTAAAAAGCAAAATGAGTAGTGGATGTGTTGGTATTCCCACCTCAATTATAAAATTCTGTAAACTGGAGTTGTGTAAATCACTGTCTGTAATTATTGGAAACTCCTTAGAATATGGCATGTTTCCAGATAGTTTAAAAGAAGAATTAATAACACCAATTTACAAGAAAGGAGATCCTACTCTGATAGACAAGTATGGACCTATAAGCATTCTTTCGGGATTTTCAAAAATCTTTGAAATGGCCATGTGTAAACACCTTATAAATTTCTTCTATAAATATAAATTATTCAGTGAATGTCAGCATGGATACCTATGGGGTAAGTCGATTGAAACTGCGGTGTATAGCTTCTTACAAAATATTCTTAATTGTCTTGAAAACAAACAAATCATTATAGGTATGTTTGTAGATCTAACGAAAGCGTTCGACTGTTTAAATTACAAAATATTATTCAAAAAGCTGGAGAGATGTGGTGTGAGAGGCTGTGCACTGCAATTGATTAAATCATACCTTTCTAAACGTACCCGAAAGTAAAATTATTTAAAAATCTGTCTAATAGTGAATCCCTCGCAGTAGGAATACCACAGGGAAGTGTACTAGGACCTACACTATTTATAATATATGTAAATGATATGAATTCTATACTGAACTCATCTCATTGTCATTTAACTACCTATGCTGATGATGCCAATTTCTTAATACACTCATCGTCTTTTGATTCGACTATTTCCATTAGCAACTCAATTAAACAGTATATGGTAGAAAATATGTTAATACTCAATGATAGTAAGACAAATTTAATCTTATTTAAAACCCCTCGGTCTCGTCTAGATCTACCGAGACATATATTTTTGATAGTGTAAGTCAGCCACTTGTTGAAAAAAATAATTTTTTAGGAATAATGCTGGATGAACATTTAAATTGACTTCCCCACATTGAATATCTATTGGGAAAATTAAATAAGGTTGGTTAAACTATGCGTGTACTAAGGAGTTATGTATATAATGATACTATGAGGATGGTCTATATTTCAAGCTTTCACAGTTTACTAAAATATGGTATTATTTTTTGGGGTCAATATAGATTCATGGACAAAGTATTTATTGTACAGAAAAGGGCATTAAGAACAATGTTTAATTTAGGATATAGAGATTCATGTAGGACCGTTTTTAAAAATAATGGTTTACTTACTGTCGCAGGTATATATATATATATATATTTATGAAACCATTATGTTTATTTATAAAAATAAATATTTGTTTGATCACTTATTACCTCAGTCTACTCGAACAAAGAAATATAACTACCCATTGCACAAACTTACACTGTATGAAAAGGGTTGTTTTTACTCGTCGATTTCATTCTTCAATAGACTACCATCTAACATAAAATGTATCGATAATTCAAAAGTATTCAAGACCTCCCTCTATAGCTATATATGTGATATAGAACCGTATAGCCTAAATGAATATTTATGCCCGTAATATATGAATAATAAATTAATCTGTATGGAGTTCCACCTATATTTAGATTTTTCTCTTAAATTTTTATTGACAATATTTCTTTTACTGTTGTACCATTGTAACAGCAATATTCTGAAATAAAAATATTCTTATTCTTATTCGAAGGAATTAGGATAGCGAACTTTGAATTATGATAACTAGAGAGCGGATTTCTAGCATTATGCTTATCCATAATATTAATAGCATCGAAAAAATTTCTTAATATCTATACGAATCTTGAAGAATGTGATTATTTAGCGCTAAGTTTTTTTGGGCTTTTTTGCTTATTTTGACTTTTTGTGCTTATTTTAACTTTTTATGCTTATTTTCATGCTTTTTTTAGATTTTGATGCTTATTTGGAGCATTTTCTTAAACATTTAAAAAACATTTAATAATAATTTCTCGCTGATATTAAATTAATGTGTTAATATAGAGAATTTTCGTAAAAATCTGTATCCCATCATTTATAGATTATATTTGTATTACATATTTTCTTCGTGTCTTTTGACAACATAATTGTTAAAAATCTTCATAATATGATACAATAATTATAATGAATTTCATTATTAATAAATATTAGTATAAATTACCAATTTACAATGGATTCGTTTATAAATAAGTAGATATAATAGACCGTCTCATTATTCAGATAATATAGACGAACGCTTCATAGGAATCACACCTATGATATTCCGGATGTAAACGTCGTTAAAAAATAAATAGGGGCCCCAGTAAGTATTAAATGTAAACAAATTTAAGTGATAGCTAATAATCAGGTGTTCTGCAACCGTATCAATTTCCTTCTCTCGGCAAAAGTACCGATGGGACGACTGGCGCATATTTACCGTTTTCGTTAATTTTCATATTCAAACTCGCATTCATAAACTATTGAATTGACATTCCAAAAACTTTGCTTATTTATCAAAAATTACTATATGCGTGAATCGTATTAACCTGGGGAATCACAGATAAATTATATTATATAATTCACATGTATATTTAACCCATAATGCAAAAGGTGAAAACCACAATACAAGAATTAATTAGAGGCTAGCCAGAATTATTAAGTGAAAATTATACATTATTTTGTAAGGCATGTTTAAAAATAGTAAGTTTTATTTTAGTTCCCAACTGCATCCTAACTAGTCAAGACTTGTATGTAAAACATGTTATAACAACACTACGTCAAGAACGTTTGAAAAAGTTCAAAGCTGAACTAAAAAAACAGCACAATTTCACAATCTTTAGCATCATCTTCAATTAAATTCACATTTGTGCAACACAATCAAATCTTTATAAAAGCAGATTCATTTTAGAAAATACCTGCATGCATTGGCCAAGAAATCAAAATAATATCGAAAGAAGAATTCGTTGAAAATGAAGGATTTTTAATATTAAATAAATTAAACTTGATTTTGAATGGCAATTTTCAAATGGATCCAGCTATAATTTAAAATAAAGAGAAGCTTTTCTACTTTCAAAAATTTATTGAGCGTCAGAAGTAATAATTTTTACAATTAAACCCTTAGAACAACATTTAATGATCTACTGTTTTTATGAATAGATTTTAGTTATTTTGAAACGTATACAAAATTACAATTTAATTTTTAAATACTTACATGATATTATATATTGCGTAAAGAAAGTATGTTTATTTTAGTTTTAAGCCAAATTTCTTTGTAAAATATGTTGATAAACGTGTAACATATCAAGAAAATATAGTTTTCTTTAGTGCTTTTTTCGTATTTTTTTGCTTTTTTCCTGTTTTTATGCTTTTTTAATGCTTTTTTTCTCTAAATTTTGTGCCTTTTAATGCTTTTTTAGTGCCTTTTTCGTGTTTTTATGCTTTTTTCCTGTTTTTATGCTTTTTAAATGCTTTTTTTCTCTAAATTTTGTGCCTTTTTAAGTGCTTTTTTTCACATTTTTTAAGCTTTTTTATCCGCTCTCTAATGATAACCAAACTATAAAGAATATTGAAAATCCTAACTAATATAGAATTATAATTTAACTAATAATAAAGTTACAAAACAGATAGGTAATCTATGCAAATTATATTATTTTGGAAACTCAAAAGAAATGATAATAAAACGTATGTTTTATTTATGGTCTAAGAAACAGTTAATATTGGACTAGTACTGTACATTAGGCAGAAGAGAACTGGCTTTAAAATAAGGAGTAGGTAATTTTCTGGACAATAAAGTAAATCCAATAAGAATATATTTCATTTTCTTCGACGATGTCAGAATACTAAAATACCAATATATGATGCTTTCAAATTCTTTTTTTTTAATTTTTACCAAAAAATAAACGCATTGACTCTTTTAATATAAATAAGCAAGGCTTTCAAGAAAAAAAAATATTTTGCCTAGATCAGCGACTCAACACTAAAGAACTTATCAAAAAATAATATAACAGTTTAAACATCATAGGATACAAATATTTAAATTTGCCTTTTGTTAAAAAAAATGTGTGCATTTAATATTTTAAAGTTAATATTTAAACTTTTTTTTCTTAGTGGGAAAAAAAAAAAATGTTTGGTAAAATTTAGTGTACTGAAAGTAGATATTTATTCAAAGTTTGGTATACACAAAAAGTTTTCCAAAATAAAAAAGAATAAAAGTTTTATTTTATTCTAAAATTATAGATACAATACAAATAAATAATTGTCAATAATAATAAAATAAGCAATTTATGAAATATGTGAACTAGCAGAAGGAAGGGTTTTTAAGGAAAGTATAAGCAAAATATAATGCTGACTACTTCTTTTTTTAACACAACATTTAAATAAGATGTTAATAAATAAATAAGTGAATCAATATGTCGCTAACGTCAACTATCAATTGTAAACGAAATTTATAATGCTACTACTAATACAGCAATAGTCCTTAATGCATTGCTCTTATATTTCTGGATTAACTATATATATATATATGATGTGTTTACCAGAAGTAGATGTTTAACCTAAGATCTTTTATTTTTTCCCAATTTTACGAAGTAGAGAAAAATATTTTATTGTGAACAATATAAATGTATGTGTTTGTATTTTAATATATGTATGTATGTATTAAATTGTGGCGAAACCTATAAAACAAAAAAAAATGATGATTTTAATTTATAATTTAGGTTAGATATTGTACATTTTGCATCATAAAACCTTTATATCTAGGCGAAAAAGTTTTAAAACAATCTGAAATATTTTCAGAAAACGTCACACAGACGGTGAAATCTGCAAGAAAACCCACACGTGGAGCGATCGTCGTTCAAATAAAGGGAATTGTTCTATAATGTCATTATGCAAAATAATAATCACAATATCAATAATAATATATTAGAATAAATAATAGATTTCCTCTAACAATAGAAAATGCAATCACATTAAATAAACCCCGGTATTCTATTGCAAACTGTTTTACATATGGCATGTTGTTTGGTTTATTATGTGTGCTTATGTGGATGTTAGTATGTGTACATACTGCACACATACAAGTATGTGTTAGTATGGCGTGTGGGTGCTATTATAAATAATTTAATAGCTCCAGATATTGTTCTATTGTTCGTGTCTGCACGAGCCATGTTGAATGTTAAATTGACATGTCATTATTGTCAAAGGACCTGCATCATCTAGATGTAAGATACGGCCGGTAACAGGTAACCGTAATGGTAATAATAATAATATTTAATATAACAAATGTTGCGGAGGTAAACGACACGACTCTCGGTGAGCTAAATAGTTTAGAACAATGGGGGGCGCCTTTTTCTTCCAAATGGTCATCTGCATTAGTTTGAGGAAAATATTGAACGAGTCACTTTTTTATTTCCGCTCCAATGTGGGTGATATTATTGTCTTGGTTGCCGGATTAAAGTTTAGGCGATCTAGGAATTTTTTGGCCACACGTAGGTGGTTTATGATATAATCCCATTGTCGATAAGATTACGATTGCAGGAATGTCCGCGGAAGCCAAGATTATGGACGGGAAGCTACGGTTAGGAATATTGCCAGCGTATATCCAATAAATTTAAGCATTGATTTTATTTACAATTTATTGTATATTTCCCTTAATTGATTATTTATATTAAGACTCGGCAAACTCATAAAAAATATATAATATTTTTATGCTGGAAAAGTTTAATTGACGCTTACAATAATTAGTATATACAGTCATAATTAGTAAAATAATAAGTAGTAATTTATTTTTAGTTAGTTTATAAAAGTACCTTGAAACATATTTATGTAATCATTAAGTAAATGGTAAATAGTATTCTATTTTATATTATAAGAAAAGTAGAAGATAATGTACTAATTATTCCTTTTTTTATATTTTTTCAATTATTTGTTTTGTCAAAGATTAAATTGAATCTTAATTAAATTCAAATCTTGCTTAAAATTCAAAAGAAGTATTGCATTCTACTTTAAGACAAACAATTAAAGACGCATCACAATAAACGAAATTATAAAGTCGTACCAATATGATGATTAAAATTAATTCTAGTAATAATTTTCTATTTTTGTATTTCTATAAATATAACTTGTTATTAGTTTTAGTGGTTAAATAAATGATAACATTATTGTTTTAGAATTAAGAATAACTTGCATGTATAGCAAGTTGTATGAATTGTAGTATTCTATATTGACCGGCGAGGCATCAAACCATGGTGGTTAATTTCTTTTAGGTGAGGTGAAATGTTTCTAATCAATACTTTACGCACCAAACTCTAGGAGTGTATTATAGACGTGAAAATAATGTAAAAAAACTCATTTGTTCTTATCCGATTTTTATTTGTTTTCAAGTTATAGCATATTAACAAATAAACAAGTTATTATACAAAAAAATTTCTTAATCATAGCGTTCTTTCAACAAATGTTCAAAAATACCGCCATTGACTTCTAAACATTTTCTGCTTCGTTTACGAAGAGCGTTTGTTGCTCTCCCAATTGATTCATTTCTTTCTTCTTTTATATGGGCTGCAGTATTCTCAATTCATCTAATTAGTGATTCCCGTGTGTCCACTTTTATTTTGTAGACTTCATTTTTCATCCAGCCCCATAAACAAAAATCTAGTGGTGTGAGGTCTGGAGATCTTGCAGGCCAATTAATAGGACCTCCACGACCAATCCAACGCCCTGGAAAACGTTCGTCCAAATGTTGCTTGACTTGACGAGCGACATGTGCAGGAGCTCCATCGTGCTGATAGTACATCTGCATTCTAATATTTATAGGAACATCTTCTAGCAGGCCTTGTAATTCATTTTGTAAAAAATTGAGGTAGTTGCCTCCTGTGAGACGATTCTCCAAAATGATAGGGCCGATTAAATAACTGTCAACCATACCACACCACACGTTTACAGAAAACCGATGTTGAAAATTGCTTTCGACTGTTGCGTGGGGATTTTCATCAGACCATACATGAGAGTTACGAGTGTTGTTAATGCCATCACGGGTAAATGTAGCTTCATCCGTAAAGAGTATACTCGATACATTACGATGATTATTATTTATCCACCGACAAAATTCCGTACGGTTAGCGTAATCCCCTGGTTGTACGTGCTGTACTCTCTGAACGTGATAAGGATATAAGCCTTGCTCGTGTAGCGTGTTCATCACTCTATCCATCAGCTGGCCCTCAGCCACTCCTCTAAATTTGATCTCTGTCATCTACAGGATCATATTGAGCCACAACGCCCACCAGGCAAAAGAAAACGTCCACTTCAACTGGACGAATAAGTCACTGCAATACACTTTTTTTCAAAATTTTTTGGTAATATTCAACAAAATTTTAAAACTAAAATTCCCATCATGATATTAAATTCACAATAGTGCATTTACTCAGTCATCCCACAGTCATTTAAATTTCCCATATCAATAACCTGCTAAAAAAAAATTTCAAATAAATTTGTTAAGCAAGGGAGTGGAGTTTTAGTCAGTAAGAATCTGACACTACCTAGAGGATCGGCCTCTAGGTGTCTTATGTAAGATCTCTCCACTTCCACGAAAACAAAAAAAAAAAACAAAAAAAAGTGTTCATCACTCTTCTTTGTGGAATTGCCAATTGAGTGGCAATTCTCCGTGAGCTAGTAGTTGCATCTTCTTCTACTAGATGCAGAATATTTTCTACTTCTACAAAATCTTGTCGAGTAGCGCGCTCAGATGTTATGTTAGCACTGGGAAGCTTACCAGTCTCGCACAATTTGTTGAAAACCCTAATAAATATGTTTTTATCAGGATGTCTTTGGTGTGGAAAACGTTCACGATATTCTTCAACAGCAGCTGTAGCATTTCCATTACAGAAACCATATACAAACACCATGTTTGCATATTCTAAATTTGAATAAGTATGTGGCATTTTGCAACACTAACAATCACATTAATTCGAACTTAAACGTTCAGTTACTGTTCACCGTACACTGACAGTTCATCAAAACGTCAGAATTATCAAATGTTTATAAGCCTCGAACATGGCATACTTTGATAATGTTAAAATTCAGATAGAAGTGGAAAGCTAGATGAACATTTTTAATTACGCCATAACTTGAAAACAAATGAAAATCGGATAAGAACAAATGAGTTTTTTTACATTATTTTCACGTGTATAATAGACTCCTAGAGTTTGGTGCGCTCCTCCCGACTCACCCTGTATATGACATGCTCGAAAACTTTTCAAAAGTTTGTCGACCTTTTTTTAAAGACATAAATATTTTTTGCTTGTTTCCAACAACTTGGAAATGTGGCGTTCTTTATAGTCAAGTTAATTATATGACACAGATAAAGACATATCTACAATCATAGTAGCTATTATATTCAATATCAATAATCATATGTGGCATTGTTTATGTCGAAGGAAGTACTGTATATACTTTCAGATGGGAGAGTTTTCTGGATAAAATATGCAGAAACTCTCCCATCTGAAAGTATATACAGTAATTCCTGTGCTTTTTGCACTCGCAAATATTATTGCAAAACCGTTTACAATGTCTGTCTTTGTATCGTACTCTTCCTCTTCATCCTACAAGCGAACTGGGATTATGAATTCTGGATTCTTCAATGTCAGATAAGTATTGTTGATGAGCATTGTTTATAGGAAATTTAAAGTAATCTCGTAGTCGCTTAAATTTCATAATATAAAATTGATTACCTGTAATCCGTCATAACCATATTGGAAAGACAGATTTGCAAGCATTCGTTCGGACGTTAAGAACTGAAGGAACGAGCAACACAATAAGTTAAATGTAAAATTTGACACTTAATTACAATCCCTCAAACCGCACAGTTATCTCGATGGACAGTTTATTGAAGTTCGCTTTGCAAAAGTTACATCTGAATTTTTTGTTTTATTTAAAGTTTGAGGACTTCTCTTATCCTTTGACTTCTAATGTCAAGGTTAGAGGTGGGTGATATTTATCCTTAATAATGAGTGAACGTTCCAAAACTATATTATTATCGATATTACATAATACCATTTTACCATCACAATTACGACAAGAGTTAAACTGCTTGATATTCATATCAAAATTCTTACAAATTTAGTAGGTTCCTGAATTCAGAATCACTTTATAGTGTCAAATTGTCAAAATTGTTATCAATTTGTTATCTAATTTCCAAAGCCTCAGACAAGTATCAATGATATGAGATGAGATTAGTGCCACAGTTTTTATAATTCCACATACATTGTTCTATGATAATAAATCTAAAACTTTTGCTAAAGCGAATTGCAAATACAAACATTGAAAATTATATAATGCTCTTTCTCTAACCATTTAACAATAAACCACTACTAAAAATCTACTCTTTTAACAGATATGAATATTCCTGGTGTGAGTTACAAATAAAATGAATCATTAATTGGTATAGTTATTCAGAATTTGCGTATTTTTTCTAAAAAGTAAGCAGACACTTCGAATAAATCACAACATTAATATTACTAAATGATTGTTTGAATTGAATTTGGGGCACATTATTGAAATTACAAACTCAGTAAAGATTTAACAACTGCTCAGCAAATAATTCTATAATTTTGGATAATAAATCAGCATATTTTTTACGTTACCCTGTATATTCGGTGAATAAATGTCATTATTAAGTTGTTTGCATTTTGATACGATCCAGAGACAAAATTGAAGCAAGCGCCGATAACCTAATAATATATCATATAACGGGTGTCCACCAATTATTGCAGTCCCGGGTGGCGTTGGAATCAAAAACGTAGGTCAATTCTTTCATGTGCCAAATAAATGAACTGACATGTTAATTGTCAAACATAACCTAAATGTGCATTACAAATGTCAGTTCATTTATTTGCAACATGTAAGAATCGACCTACGTTTTTTATTCCAACGCCACCCGGGACTGCAATAATTGTTGGACACCCGTTATATGTCATGCTGATATTAACTGCTAATAAGTTCCTCCAATAAAGAGGACTAATAAACGGATATGAAGATAAATGTAAATGATTATAGATATAGAAGATAATACTAGCTTCATTACATGATGGTGCAACAAGGGTTTGAGTGGAAGAACGTATTTAAATATCAACTCAGTCCGTGCTTCTTACGTACAAAATTTTATGTATTTTTTTTCTTAAATTTATCTGTTTTTATATATACTTTTAATAAAGCAATCCAAAGAATACAATAAATAAATATTAAGTTAACGACAGCAGGCAAGCTGTTGCTCAAGGTGTTTTGACGTCTTAGGTCCACTATTCAACATCTTTATTAACAAACAAATACATATATTCTACAATTATTATAATTTACAATTAGTGAAAAAGTGGTTATGTAACTGTTAAATGGCTATCAACCAGAGGTCTTTCTGCCAATGTTAGTCATTTTTGTCGAATGTCAGTCAGTCAAGTATGTAAATGAATGATATGATAAAATGTGTTCGAAAATTGTTGATGGAGGAATTGTAGGGTTTCTGTGGAAACAATATAGGGATATGATTTGGTAATTAGAGGGATTTTTGGAGAATTTCTCAGCAAGAAATTGAAAGCTTTCTTCTATGGGTAGTATCGTAAAGGAGTTGGTTTGAGGGATTGTGTAGTGGGTTTAAGGGATGTCTGAGTTTGGTAAGAGTCCTAAGGGAGGCCACTACTTGTTGAATTCTTCGAGTACAGAATTATTATTAACTCCAATGGATGTTCACTTAAAATAAATTAAGCTGGCCTGGGATCTCAAAATGAATTACCACTGATACCGTCCTTTGTTTGAAGCATTAGAAAAGAACCTAATTTTGGGCTGAATAATCACCCTTAGCCATGAGAAGCAATTTTTTGATGAATTGATGTGTTATGTTTAGCAGGTGCAGTGCGAATTTTGTGCCGGCTCTACGTGTCACACAATAGATGCACCTGTGAACATTCTGCATGAACGATTTGAGGGTGCGGTTATCTCTCGTAGAAGTGACGTAAACTGGCCACCAAGATTGTGCGAATTGACTCCGGTAAACTTTTTCTAGTGACGTCTCAAATCTAATATACGCCAATAAGTCGCAATCGTCCAATGACGTTAAATTCAACATGTTAAATTCAAAAATTTTGTATTGCAGAATCATAGAAAATTGGACAACTCATATCTATGCCACTGTAAGAAACGATGACAGACATTGGAATAATGCTATATCACACACATAATAACATACATACTTCACACACAGCTTCTTTTATTTCATTGCAGCATCGCGTTGGTTATTTTAGACAATCAACGTGATTAATAAAAATTGTAATCCAGTCAAATGGTACAGTTTTTTTTCATTCTAAATTTTATATAAGAAATTAAGTTAAATACTTACACTTCATCTTTTATATCACCGAGCCGAATTAGGATAACTTTCACCTTTGACCTGAAACAAAAACAATGATAAAAATGAACCTGGAAAGTTGATAAGGTAAAAAAAAAGTAGAAGCATCAAATACCAAGAACAAAATAGAGAGGCCAGAAAAAATATTTTATCAATATCTCAGAAAAGTATTAAACCTTACTTAAACCCAACCTTTATTAAAGACATCTACTCGAGAAAAGTGGATAAGAATCATTTTAGATTTTATAAAAGCAGCAATCGAGATATATAAATATGTGACATTAGTTATCATGCCTAGTGATATGATGACTTCAACGATCGGGATCAAAATACAGAAAGTTGGTTGAAGTTATGTGAATTGTTTGAGTGTAATGATTATGTAATTCCTATATTTTAGTTTAAGCACAAAAGATCTTTCTATACCTCAGAAGTAGAAAACTTCTAGTCTATCAACTCTGTCTATTCGGATATAATTTATCTGAAAATATAATAAAATTTTGTACATAAACGTCCTTAATTATTAATAGAGACTCGATCAAATTTCTTTTCCCAAATGTTTTGTTAATAAAATCAGTATGTTTGCTATATTTCACTTTGCTTTGTTTCAACTGATAAATTTTTCTAACAAAATCCACACTTAATCATTTACAAATAAATGGCGATAAATGTTAATTACGTGTACAGATGTATTACCTTTTCGGATCTCATCAGAGTAGCGCAGTTGAGATTTAAAATAGGTCGAAACTGGTCGATGCCTATGGTTAACAGGGAACAATAATTAATGTTTAAATTATTACTATTATAATTGTTGCTGTTGGCAGAAGAACACCAACGTTGGATTCTTCACGAGAATATGCTGAACGTGTTCATTTCGAAGAAATGAACTGCGCCCGGGTCTTTAATTTAAATTATAGTAATACTATTCATAGTAGTATGTATTTTAGATTAATTTTAAAATACTATAGGTAAGAGTCATTGCCAGTTTAGGGGTTTAAACCATGACAAATTACCTTATATAGTAATAGTAGTAGTGTTTGGGTATCGACCACGAGGTCCTTCCGCCGTGTGATTTGGGTATTTGTGTGTGTGTGTGTGTAAATGAGCTTGTTACTTTAAAGGTTCGTCCCCGTCACTCTAAATCACCATTAATTGTATCACAATGCACCTTGTTATTAGATTGTCCAGATTTATCACATTTGTCTTCTTCTTCCACTATTTTAAACAAATTAAATAATAAAAGTAATAATGAGTACTAATTTCTTTGAGCGTTTCTACACCGCAGTTTTACATTATTATAATGTAAAAACCAGGTCAAAAATATTTAGTGTGTGGGGACTATAACTTACACAATGCTGAATTTATGAACGGTCGTTTAGGAGTGTCTTCACCAAATTTGAATAATGAAGATTCGCAAACTGTTGCAGAAAGTTTTGGATTTTTAAATTTATTTCAAATTAATAACACCCCTAATTCAAGAGGAACATTCCTGGACCTAATATTTGGTTCGGAAGAAGATACAAGTGTAGTAATTGCATTTGATGTATTAGTTGTCAAAACCCAGCATCATTCGGGTTACTTAATCACAATTAATGGTTTGCAAGAACATGACATTTTACAAACACTAATCTAATTTATTTATATAATAAGGCTGATTATGTTATGATTAACAATATTATTGCTTCAATAGATTGTAACTCACTATTCTATAATTTAAAATTAGATGATCAAATTGATTTTTTTTATATAATTGTGTATGACTGTATTAGTAACCTAATACCTAAAAAAAACTGTAAATGTCAGAAAGAGCAAATCTCCATTTTGGTTTAACAGCAATTTAAAAGCATTAATTAATAAAGAGAAAGAAATGCGCACCAAATACAAAAATACAGGTGAAATTCATTATTATTATTTGTTTAAAAACTTACGACAGCAATGTAAAAAATTAAATAATACATTATATAGAGACTATATTTTAAGTTGTGAAAGAAAAATCAATACTGACCCCAACATATTTTGGAAATTTGCTAATTCTTTTAGGAAAAATAGTAATATACCCAATTGCATGTTGTTCAATGATGAAGGATTAATTAAGCACTTGGTTATGTTTCACTATTTTTAAAATAGTGAAACATAACCAAGTGCTTAATTAATCCTTCTATTAACATAAAAATGTTTCACCACGGGTTAAGTGAGAAATTAATTAATCGAAAAGTATATTGGTGGAGTAGAAATTGTAAATATATTTGCAAAATACTTTGCTGTTGTTCTTACAAAAGACGATTCAACTGAGGCTCCTAGTTTAAATTATAACAATACAGTCTTTGGTGACTTTTTTATTATTTCTCTGAGGGATGTTTATGAGAGCATAGCTAATCTTAGGTCAAGCGATTGTTGCGGCCCGGATAATATTCCTATTAATTTTCTCAAAAACTGCATATTTACAATTTCAAAACCATTACATTTATTAAATTTAAAAATACGAAAACATTTCGTGAATCTACAACAATGAGTCTTACTAAGACTACAAAACAAATTAATTTGAAACAACTACTTCTCTAGCTAATACTTCGACAGACATTGAATAATACAAATTAATTTGCGTGTTACAAATAGTACAACTATCAAAGCAACACTAATTTGAATGAAATTATTTCTGTTGAATAAACTAATAAATGATAATATATCATTATTTCTGTTGAATAAACTAATAAATGATAATATATCATTTATTAGTTTATTCAACAGAAATAATTTTATTCAAATTAGTGTTGCTTTGATAGTTGTACTATTTGTAACACGCAAATTTATTTGTATTATTCAATGTCTGTCGAAGTATTAGCTAGAGAAGTAGTTGTTTCAAATTAATTTGTTTTGTAGTCTTAATAAGACTCATTGTTGTAGATTCACGAAATGTTTTCGTATTTTTAAATTTATTATTTAATGTTCTACAACGAACTAAAGGATTTTAATACATTTTATCATTACATTTATTATTTACATGTTCGTTGAGCAGAGATTGTGTACCAGCCATTTGGAAAAAGAGTTTTTTAACACCTATTCACAAATCTGGGCGCAGTGATTGCATAGAAAATTATAGGGGAGTTTGCATTCAGTCTGCCACACCAAAGTTATTAGATAAAATTATGTCTAAATTTATATTTAATCAATTTAAACCAATTCTTTTTGAGAAACAGTTTGGACTTGTGGAGGGTAGATCTACAACATCCAATATTTTAGTATATACTGATTATATTATAAGTGCCACTGAAAATGCATATAAAGTCGATTCAGTATAAACCGATTTTTCAAAGGCATTTGACAAAATGAATCATTCGATATTAATTGACAAAATAACAGCATATGGATTCAATGAATGTAAAAATTGTAGAGTGGATTGCTTCCTTTTTAAAAAATAGGATTCAACACTTGTTGAATCCTATTTTTTATTTTATCCTTACTTAAGAATCAATAATCATATATTAGAAGTGTACCTCAAGGTACACACTGTGGTCTTTTTTAATTTAATTTTTATTAATGACATAATAGATTAAATAAAATCCTGTAACGTGCTGTTGTTTGCAGATGATTTAAAATTCTATCGCGTAATATCAGATAATTCAAACTTAATGCCATTACAAGAAAACATAAATAATATATTGAGATGGTGTGACTGTAACAAATTATCCTTAAACTTAAAGAAATGTCAAGTTATTTCTTTGAGTAGACGTCAAATAATAAATAAATATACTTATATTTTGAATGATATTAATTTAAATCGAGTAGACGAAGTTAAGGATCTGGGTGTTTATCTTGATTATAAATTTAATTTCCGATCCCACATATACAATTTTGTTAATATTGTTAACAAAGCGGGCAAAGTATTAGGATTTATTTATAGAATTTGTAAAGACTTTTCAGTTCGCAAGCTGAAATTGCTTTATTTTGCATTAGTAAGATCGATTATTCTTCTACTATTGGGAGTCCTCATCTTTCTTTCAAAATTGCGCCCCATTTTTGAGATTTTTTTGTAGAGAAACTAATTGACGCCGGCGCCTAAATTTTGAATTGAGGTACAGGTTAAGACCTCGTATACCTTCAAATAATTTTTTTTCGGTTAATTCTTACCATCTAAAGATGCAACCATGAATTCTTTTATAAGCGGTGAACAAAATAAAGTTATTTTATTAACAGTAAAAATCTTCCTAATAATGTGCTCCTCTATAGTAATGCTCCGAAAGATCTATTTTAAGGATAATCCTATTAACATCGGAGAGGATTCCTAAATGAATTTTCTAGGTACCTATCGTCGTATAAATAATGACCATATAAGCTAATTATATACATATGTCATTTTTGACAAAGTAAAATCTCCATCTCTAAAAGATGGAAAATACGCCTAAAATAAGGCAAATATTAATAGTAAAGAGAACACGGAGAATTCTTGGACTCTCTCACTGCCTGTCAGGAATGTCGGTTAGAGTGGAAGATCATCGAACCGCATGAACTCCGCCCAGCTTTTTCTATCTAAAATTTTTGTATGTTTTGTATTTTTTTTTATATATCCATGTGTATTTTGTTAGGAAGATAGCTAAAGCATAATAAATAAATAAATAAATAAATAAGTAGTGAGAATTAAGTGTTACAGTTATTATGTTTATTATTACCCACCTATCAGTTTACAATTATAATAGGAGCTTCCAAATCATACAAGTTGTGATTGTTCTGGTTCCTCCTTCTTTGTTATTTTTCAACATGGAAACTTTCATAACAGTATTCTGAAAAATCTATGTCAAGGATAATTCAATTAGAATCTTTTCGGGTTCCTCTGTCAATTCTATAGGTATCTAGCGTGCGCAAATTTATAGGAATGTCAAACTGACATACCTTAAAAAATAAAGACACGTTATTGTTGTGTTGTGTTGTTCATTATTACCCGGCTCTCAGTTGAAACCATCTCACTCACCTGTATTTACAGAAAGTTGAATGCAGATAATGACAACTATTCTAAAGCCCTCTTGATCAGTCAACAGATGTTTGCACAAAATTATGTTTTACACGAGATATTCGAAAATAAATATATTTTGCTGAAAGTTGTTTTGACCATAAAATTCAAAACATTAGGTTGTTCTTTCACCTAGCCTATACTTTAGTTTCCTTCGTATTAAATGGATAAATCTATATAGATATAACTTACATAGAACTAACTGGTAATCTTATATTAATATATTATAGTCTATAATTCTAATGAATGCTTTTTGCTTCTGTAAATTACGTCACTAACTTATACAGTAAAAAATTTATTTATCGCTTCGAGAAACGACACAAAAACGTTCATAATTAAAACACTTTAACTTTGTTTTACCACATAAAATATTTATTGCTGTGATAAATATTTTATGTGGTAAAATAAAGTTAAAGTGTTTTAATTATCTTATTAAAATGTACCACCAAGTTAACGCCGACATCATTCAAGAATCAAAAACGTTCAGTCTGATAAAGTAAACCAAATGCGTTAGAAAAAGAACGCACTGTAAAACTTTCGTCGTTTTTTGAAGCGATAGTTTGTGACGTACGACGGAAGATCCAACGGACAGATTATAGTTAGGTAAATTAGATATTATAAAGTAAATACTTAAAAATGACATTGATGTAACAGAACACCTAATTAAAGAGATCCAAAATAGAGCCGACAGAAAAATCTATTTTTACAATATTATTGTTTATTATTATTATTCCCTGTTGATAATTACCTATAATTTTTGATGACGTAACCACTCAATTATTTTGGTGCAAAGAACCGATTTGCAACGTTTCGACCAAGTCGCAATGGTCTTCTTCAGGCGGCGTTCGTTGGAAAACTGCGATGGTGCTTTTTTTTTGGTAAGAGGAGAGGAAATCCTGCATGGACACCCTTCTAGTAGGGTAGTGTCGGACTCTTACCGACTAAAACCTCTCCTCCGCGGACTCTGTTCTTGGACTAGTCCAGGACCAACAGGTCTTCTCTAGTCAGGACTCAGCGAATTGATCACAAAAATTTGGGGGGGGGATCCGGTCGTCCTTAGTGTCACTCTCCTCAAAAGAACCAGTGACACCGAGCGGATTTACGGTATCTCAGGAATTTTGGGGAGCAAAAACTAGAGGTATGAAACCTTACTAGGATTTAGCGACTATTTTGGCATAAGCTATGCTTATCATGTCTCTTTCTGCCTGGTTCGAGGTCCTGGTGAGCAGGTCTTCGAAAATCAGGGCCCAGTTGACTCGGCCGGGCGATTGAGGAACGCTTGATGTGTGATAGTGCTAAGTGGAACTGTGCTATTTATACGTGCGGTGTTAGCGGTTGACATTTGGTGGCGCGGGTGCGGCTTCTTGTGATTTTGCCGGTCGGATTAACAGGATTACGTTGGTGGTACCTGTGGGGATTAAAATGTGTGCAACGAATGAAAAGTTATGCATTTTGCATAAAATGGGGGGGTAGTCGTTGGGCGTCGTCGCGTTTATTGAGATTATCGGTGTGTTTTTCTATTTCAATTGTCTCGCGGATGAAAATCGTGTGGTCAAAATTTATCTTGTGTCCGGTGGATTTGGAATGTTTCGCTAGAGATGAGGGTGGTAGATCTTTTTTGTTGGCTCTAATGTGTTCGTCTCGCCGTACATTCATGAGTCTGTTGGTTTGTCGATATAAACTTTATTACAATTGATACAGAGAATTTTGTATATTCCTTGATTTTCAAGGGCAATGATGTCGTTTGGGGAATTAAGGAAATGACCGATTTTACGCAAAGTGGTAATGTTTTGATATTGTGTCTCTTTAGTATTTAGGAGATTTTGTCTCTTGAACTTCGTAGGTACGGAAGAAATGTTATTTTTTGAAATTCTTGGGACTCGTCGGTGTTTTTGGAGCACTCTTTCTAAAAAAACGATTTAGAAAGAGTGCTAGAGTATCTGGAGAGAAACCTTCTTGGACAAGAGCTGCCTCGAGGGTGGCCAGTTCGTTATTCAGATTGGATTTATCTGTAAATTGGAGGGAGCGAGTTAAGAGAGTTTTTGCCACAGACTGGAGACAGTATGATGGTGAGAGGCGGCATTTAGATATCTGTTTGTATGAGTTTCTTTTCTATATACGGTGTGGCCTAGAGTTCCGTTAAGTTTTTATAGATAAGTATGTCAAGCAAAGGCAATTGATTGTTTTGTTCTAGTTCCATTATGAATTTGATTTTGGGATGGTTATTGTTTAAGAGTTCGAGGAAATTGTTGAGCTTGTCTTTACCATGGGGCCAAATGACGAAGGTGTCATCAACATAACGTAGCTACAGGAATGTAGTATAAGGGGCTGAATCTATTGCGATGTTCTCGAAATCTTTCATAAACAGATTGGCGATCACATGTTAGAGTGGGGATCGCAATTGTCCCTCCTTCAATTTATAGCGGTTTCCGTTGAACATGAAGTGTGTGTTTGCGAGGCAGTGTTTAATGAGTTCTATGGTTGGGGTAGGTTGTTTATGTTTGGTTCTTAAAAGTTCAATTGTTTCATTGATGGGAACTTGCATAAAGAGGGATTTCAGGTCAAATCTAACCAAAATGTTCGTCTTAGATAATTTTATTTGTTTGATAAGGTCCAGGACGTGCGAAGAGTTTTTGACATAGGATTTTGCTTGTTCGGCTCTCGGTTGAAGTATTCGGGCTAAACATTTAGCAAATTTTTGTGTGAGTTAAAAGAACTGATGATGGGTTCGAGTGGTCTGTCGGGTTTATGTATCTTTGGTAAATCATATATCTTGTGGCATTCAGAAGTCTTCTCGCATGGTATTACAGATTGTTTGGTTTCGCTGTCGAGAGTCATGACTTTAGTTTTGGTAGTTTTTTCCTGTAGAAGATATTATATGCAACATAATCCAAAATCTATCAAAATCATTCTGTGGCTATTATTCAAAGATAAACAATATTCAATGTATTTAATTTGATTCTCAGATAGGTAACTTAGTATACCAGTTTGTTCTAAGAGAGGGCGCAACAGCATTTTTTCCATAAGATTTTCAGTGTGAACTAACGCAAACGATACATGTCAAACGTTTACAGCGATCTGACAATTGGTTCGTGAGTTATAACATTTGAAGTAAAGTAACAAGCCATTGGTAAAAATGGATAAAAAGGAATTTCGTGTACTAATGACGAAGCACTGTTTCTTGATGGGAAAAAAAGCTTGATATGTGTTATACACGCCATATGGGCATCGAAGATGATGAGCGCAGTGGGCGTCTAAAAGAGGAAAGGAATATTTGGTATTTTGCATCGGAATGTGACAATGGATGAAACATGATTCCATCATCACATTCCAGAGTCCAATTGATAGTCAGCTGAGTAGATTGCACACGACAAACCCAATCCAAAACGAGGGAAACACAAGAGTCGGCCGGCAAGATAATGGCGTCTGTATTTTGAAATGCGCATGGTACATTGTTCATCGATTATCTTGAAAAGGGAATAATAATCAACAGCAACTATTATATAGCATTTCTGGAGTGTTTGAAGGATGAAATTGCGAAATAACGACAAAAGAAGAAACAACATGTTGTTTCACCAAGACAATGCGACGTGTCTCAAGTCGATCAAAGCGATGACCAAACTTAATGAATTGAGTTTGGTCATCGCTTCCCCACCCAACGTATTCTACAGATTTGGCTTGCAGTGACTATTTCTTTTTTGCATATTTCAAGAAAATGCTCGCTGGAAAAAAAATTAACACCTTCTTCATTGGTAGTAATCGCCGAAACACAGGCCTATTTTGAGGTTAAAAAATGGTATCCAAAAGTTGGAAGATAATTATAATCGAAGTATTGCTTCCGAAGGCAATACAGCGATTATATTATATGTAAGATTGAATTTTGCCAAAAACCAAAATGTTTGAAACGAACATTTCAGCCTATTTTTTATACGATATAATTGATAATTGGAGTCAATATAAGGCTGCTGAACAACTAAAAAATTATTAAAATCACTTATATAAAAATTGGTATAAAATATTGGCAATACCACAATAAGTTTATATTTAGTCTAATTTAGTAAACTCTTTTAACTTCCACATATTATCCCTATACTGTCTTCCTAGAAACCCAAATATAATCCCTAAATTTAAAAACCCACATTCTACTATTTTTGATTTCATTTCATTATTTCATGCGTCTACTCATAAAAGGCTGTCGCCATATGACTGGACAAAACAAGGCAGAAAGACATCTGGTCGATAGCCTTTTTACAGACTAACATGCTAATATCTCATCCATTATTTATTATTTCAATGTATATATTTGTCAATAAATATGTTTATATATATTGAATAACAAATCATCAAAACACAAATTTAATACTCCTATAAAATAGAAACAACACGCCGGTGGTGGCGCATTCGGAAATGACGTGCAGAAACGTTGGTTCCGGTCAGTAGTTGGATGGGTGGCCGGTACCGTTCACCATTGGGATATAATTAATGGTGTTTTATTATATTGTTATAGTTTCTTATTTATAATATAATATAATTCACAAAGTAATAAGCGTATTTAAATGTAGGAAATGTTTCAGAATAAACGGTAAAGTACAATAATAATTTCAATTTATAATGAAAATGACTATTACTTAGTATTTCAGTTGCGATTTCCTAGGTACAATAAATCATGGCAGAGAAGAGGTAAAATACCTTCCCACATGTCGACCAGATTTCTATTTTTGAGCAAGGACTGAAATCAAGAAATCAAGAGAAATCTAGCTCGTCGGCAAATCGTTAATAAATATTTTCGCCACGTAATTTATAGAAATGTTTTACGATAAAAATGGTCAAAATCGCAAATAAATTACAGCTGGAATTTCATAAATATCTCACTCCGAGAATTTCTTCTATTTAAATCAATTCGTGTAGCAAATTCTCCAATTAATTATAATAAACTGTATTTAATTAACGTGAAAATATATAAAATTCCAATGTGTTTATATAAAAAAAACTAATTTATACTTTATATTTTAATTATAATTCAGTGTACATAATTTCCCGTCTTTTATTAATACTTAAAATCTTCACATTAAAAAATGTAAAGGCGAATAATTTAGGCGTCATAAATAATATTTCTATTATATGTAGGATTTAAAGCGACTATATTTTATTTAAATTGTAAAAAATGATGCATGTTTCTTACAATTTAAATAAAGTAAACTCGTTTTATTTCAATGAGAGTAAATAAATAAATCAACGTTTGAGGAAGTCCAGCTCTCCGGCTGAATAAATTTCGGATGAATTACGAAAATATTTCATATGCAGAGGCTCAACTTTCTTCGATCCATTTCACGTTTTGTGCCGCATAAAATATTCATATTAAATTTATAACAATATATGGACCTGTTTGTCAATAAATTTATGCGGACGGTTATGTTATTACTAATGCAAAATATTCGAGCTGGATGTGTCCGTGAAGAGAATATTTTATTCTGTGCTAGATTTCACCTAACTGAGAGATGATTAGGTGATGAAAATTTCGTATCGACAATAAAGATGAAAATTATGATAATGTTTGTCATTTTGACCTAAAGAAAAAAAACTTATATTAAAAAGTAAGGCAATGCTTCATTTTTATTATTTTTAAGTTTTAGTGGGTGCTGGTGCTAATTTGAATATCTATATATTGAATAGATAAGGCTGTTTTTAGAGAAATTTTATAAAATATATGCAGTAAATAAAATATTCTGTAATAAATTTTCATACATACAGATTACCAGAAAAAAATGTGTCAGAGTTTGCGATATAATTCGTAAAAATTTACAATCAAAATGTTTTTCTAATTATAATTTTATTAATTATAATTATAATGTAAACCTACAGAAGTTTTTAATTAATGCAACCCATCTATTCAAATTGAAATTTACGTTGTGTAAATTTAAAATATTAAACACTCGGCACAACAGGGCAAATATTTAAATTTAGAATTGTTTCCAATTGAGAATAAAAAGTATTGCAATTTATAAAGAAATCTTCAAAGAATTTTTGTCATTGCGATGTAAAAAAATATTTTATTGCTAAAGTTTCGTTTTAATTATTTTATTTTTACTCCTCCGAAATGTGTGAATAAATATTCTCGTAAATAATTAATTTAAAGGAAAAAAAACCAGTACAAATGTATTTATATTTTAAGAAAAAAGTTTAATATTTTAGGTATCAATTTATAAATAATACGCAAGCTAATTGTTTAATCCATATTCCAAATTGAATAAAAACTGGCTGCAGTTATAATACATCTTCCAAATTTCCAACGTTTAAATATATATTTTAACATAAATTGTGTTAACTACAGCATAAGTGTTCTTATATTTAAGTATAAATATAACGGGAATTGATGAGAACAGGAAATTGCTTCAATTATTTTGGAGATGCGTTAAATTACTACCTGTAAATAGTTTGTTGGAGCAAAGATTTTAAAGCATATTAAGTCAATGTGATAATTACACAGGAAATAATGGTAACACTTTCTTTCACAAAATATTTTTTATTCGCTATATGTATACATTTCGAGTGCTATAAAACTCTGGTTGACGATCAATTAAAAGGAGGGTGAAATAAATGCCACCTGCCCTTCATACATATATCGGAAAACTATAGCAACTAAGATAGCCCCAAAACATTCTCCAATCAGAAAAATAAATTCCTAAGAAGAAGACACGATGACTTTGTTTTACCACTTAATATAAAGTGGCAAAGCTCAATTATGGTGTAATTTCCTAAATTGATTCAATTTTGTTTCAACATTGCCTAAAGAGCTTAATTTGTTAATATAACCTAAAATAATTACTCTATTATTCCTGGATTGAGCTAGATGTGCTTAGGCCACTATTCGAGTCAAACATCAAGCCAATTTAATACACTAAAACTCCATCAGTGCGAAAAACTGAAATTCGATCATATTTGTTTTCTATCTTCAACTAACTTATTTTATAGCAACTGGAATATTGTTTGAAGAATAAACTCCGTTATTCGCACTAGTAAATTTGTAATTTAAAATATTTTTTTTGGTTTTCAATGTACATATTTCTGAACACGGTGTTTTACTTGTTCGTAAGCAAAAGTCATTTTTCTTTAGAGTAATTAAGTCAAAATACTGTTGGACTTTCTAAGAGGGAAATTAAGAAGATTTTGTTGTTTTTAAAAACCGATCAGTGAACTAAACCTCTCTCAACGGTCAATAGAGGATGAACCGCCCTTAGAACCTCTTGTTCTAGATATTTTTACATTTTAAATGGTTGTGCTAGAATGATGCTTATTACTGCCTACTTGTTTGTGCATAATGAAACGATGCGTTCACGCACTAATATGCGTTCTGTTCGAGTACACTGGGTCCCTTGAATAACGCTCTGGATATTTTGGCGCATTTAGATAATTGCCTTAAAGTAAGCTTCATTTTCAGCTTGATTGCTTGTTATTATTTTAGAATAGCTTACTGATGAGAAAAGCACGTATGTAAATGACGATGATTCTTTTTATAATATCATAGAAGGAGAGAAGATATTTTATGGGCAAAATTATCGCTAAGACTTCTAAGAAATTCGGTCGTCCTAGTTGACTTGAGCCACGTCACGAATAATTAGGGCTAAGAAAATCCGTACTACGAAAAAGGATGCCGAAATGAAACTTGTAATACAATTATTAAATTATTACAAAGACAGAAGCATTACGTTATAGGTTATAGGTTAAAATAGGGTGCTAGTGAGGTGTGTTAGCCTTGCTTGAACTGCGACCTAAAAGATCTATTGTTCTACCCTTCACCAATCATTTCCCAATCAGTTCCATGTCCTTCATGAACCTGGTAACTTTCTTGTGGGTGATATTATTCACTTCTTCATGAGATAATCGGTCCCTACCGAATTATGCATAGTATGTGTATAGTATGTGCTCGGTCGATTCATCTGCCGAATCACATAATCTGCAGTTTCCACTTTCCTCTTTTTCCATTTTCTACAAATGGTATCGGAGGGCACAATGCCCTGTCATGAGTCCGGTGAAAGTTCTTAGATCCATTGTTGAAAGTTCAAGCACCTTGTTACTGTGATCGAGTTTGATAAGTCGTTTTGATTGACGTAGACCTGGTACATTGTTCCAACGATTGCGTCTTCTGTCCGCTTGCTATCTTCTGTGCGCCATGGGGAGTCTGGTCTTATTGGACCAGTTCCCTTTAATGTCCGCGTGCCCTGGGACCCACATGAGGGTCAACGAGTTGATCTTCGTCAGTTGCGAGAGGTATTTTTGACATTCCCAAACAGTTTATGAGCCGTGCTATAGGATCAAACGGCCTTTAATGCGGCTTGGCTGTCTGAGCAGATGTATATATGCGCGCCATTTAGGTGCCTATCTAAGCATTCTCTAGCGCACATATTAATTGCAATCGCTTTCGCTTGCAAAATCGTGGGTGTTGTACCCAGAGCCATGAAGCTTCTATGGTTTTGGTTAGGGCCATAAATGTCTATTCCAGTACCTCTGGTATTCTTGGTACCATCCGTTTACCAGGCTGATATTCCTCGTTCAAACTCCTTGACTCTCATCAAAGCCGTTTTGTGGTCCTTAATCGACACCTTAAACGGTAATTCGAATTCGAGCTTCCTGGACATGATGTCCGTCGGTTTGGACAGAAGGACCAGGTCGATTTGCTACAGTATTTGAAAGTGTACTTTCCAGTCCCCCGACCGAAGATAGAAGTATTATTATTGAAGTGTGTTTGTAGACTTTGTAACACGTCGCAATGGAGCGTTTGCTTGAACAGCGATACGCAATGACGTCTTGTATGCAGCTTTCAAAGAATAAAACCCAAACATTCCAAATGCTTCAAGAGGCCATCAGGTATGATTTTTTGTATGTATGCATTTCAAGGCCACATTTCGGGACAAAATTCGAAAAACCCTTTACTACCGATAACCTAGTATATACTTGCTTGTTCTCCTTAAAAATACTTATCATTTGTGAATCTCTTTAATCTGTTCTGAAATTCAGCTCCTAAGAATGAAAATCTTCTAATTCTTCATGACACTCCGAATTTTTAAATATGTGTTAAATATTTCGCAATTTTTCCCATTTGCCTTGCAATTCTTCTTAATACAATTCATTAAATGTGTTCAGATATAATCACTTCTCTAAACCCGACTTATTTTTCTTAGATTTCATTCGTTTTTATGTATGTTAGTTATTTGACGTAGATTATTTAATTATTACAATGTTTATATGTTGTCGGAGATTCGTTATAACTTGTTTTGGATTCTTCATCCATTTACTACTACTGACACTACAACTGCAAGTAATTATTTCATTGTTACTTAGTTATTTTGCTTTAGCAAGGTTAGTCGCGGATTTGTGATAACACAGTTCCAATTCCTAAATCCTTATTTCCCATCTCGTAACAAATAACCAAAATCTCATGTGATGGTTAGTGCATTTATGAAGAAGATCATCTTTAACTTTAACTTAGTTTAAAAATAATTACTAAATTTAGGAATTCTATTATAATTTTTAAAGTGTAAAAATTGTACTTATAACTTATAATATGTATTGTATGACGTGTGTAATTTTTTTGAGAAGCACTAAAAAATTATTATTATTTTAATGAAAATTTTTAACACGTCGAACGCCCAGCGTGGATTGGTAGGAACTTCGCCGGGGCCCAAATTTGTGATATCGTGTTTAAGCAACGCTGGAAGAAGAATATAATACGCCTCATAAAGGCCTCGAAGAGGGAAATGCTATAAGTGTTTCGGAAAAAGATAGCTTTCAAGAGTGAGGATGAAGGGCGCCATCGGAAACATAGCCGCCACCATACACAGTGGGCCAAAGTATGCCAAAACCTGGTCAAAATATGAAGACGTTCCAGAATATTTTTCAAATTGTTTCCTATATGGTTTTTGGGGTTGTTGATTACGAATTTGATATCAAAAATTCAGAATTCAAAATGGCGGATCCAATAAGGCAGATTAAATATTCATAATCATGTACATATATAGTAAATTTTCATATTTATCTTGCAGAACGGATACATTAAAGTTTTTGGTAAATGATACAAATATAAGAAATACTGTAAAATTTATTTTATATACTCTGAAAATATACAGAAATGGTGTAACTTCAAAAACCGCAATCGCAATCGCCGTTACCTTCTTCTACTTCGTCATCGCTCTCATTATATCCCTCGATATTTTCGTTTACAGATGGTACAGGTAATAATTCTTCAACATCCAGTGGTAATGGTTTACCATCATCTGATTTTGGATACATTTGTCGTTGTTTTTACGCGGTAACATTTTCTCGATGAATTTTCGCACAAACGACGTTTTTCTTCAGAGCTTCCTGTGCTTCCTTAGATAACTGGTCAATTGGAAACGATGATGGCGTAACCGTGAATTAACACAATGTGTACGGAAGTCGGCATGCGATACTTCGAGTACAATTCAACATAACGCTTCGCAACACCGAGACTATAATTTTTGAAAATCTTAATATTGATGACACACCCGCGCGACATCGAGTGTAACAAAACCTTGCTCATCGCTATAATGTTTTTATCGATACCCAATATTTCCGCAGATACTGGCACATTTTCAAAAAAACGTCTAGCTCTGTTATCGTCATTCGATGTGCCAAATCCAGGCATAGGCACATCAATAATCAAGACGTTGAGAACATTGTTTCTGGATGGCTACTTTACGGTTCGCTACGTGTTCTTTTTGATCTTCAGAGCGATATTGCTATTTGTACTTTTCTCGTCAACGCCGGATTTTTATGCTGCATGCAAACCCACTTTATGAATCTAATCCCGAAACAAAGGCACTTTTGTTGATCGATACATTTATCTACTCGCAAATGGATCGATGCCATCGAAATTTTTGGATGTTGCAGTGCAAATGTAACGCTAATACGACGCAGTTTTCGTAAAATCATTTTTTACTTTACCTATCATAGAAAAAGAAATTTGTGTTTTATTTTTATATTTTGGCCATCAACAGTTTAAAAACGAAGCAGTAATTTGATTTGATTTTCGATGTCAAGATGCTCGAAACGACTATTTTCAGAGGTCTCCTTCAAAAATTGCAACCGTATAGAACTATAAAATCGCTTAAAGGGTGGTTTTGGATTTATCTAAATGTCAACTTCAACATCATTACAGTCCACGGTGATTTCCGTCAACTATACCCTAGGCACGACGTAGCCGTTAGTTGTTAACGTGCTTAAGCGCGCTGCTCAGTAAAATCGAGTTTATATGTTTATTCGCAGGTATTAGCAGGTAATTTTTGGTGTCCTATTTTTGTACCACCTAACTTGTAAAAATACAGAAATAATATTGAAAATAATGCAAAATTTTGTGAAGATATATTCAATACATGTATGTGTATATATTACCTATATGAGTGCAATCTATTATTGGAAGCCGCGGATCAAGGCCAGAATTCCGAATTATGATTGTAGAACACTCCCAATTGCAGCTTTCGAACCCGCCACTTTTTACTATTTACGGTTAGCTTAACTTTGCCGGATCATTCAAAGTAGATTGGCGACTTGAAAGTCATTTCAGATCTGAATATGTGTACACCAGTGCATACTATATCTAATTTTATGAACTTGGCAAAGTTTTTTATTTTTCATTTTGGGCAGGTTATTTCATGCTTTGGCCCATGTGTCTCGAGGCGTTTAACATGTTAATGCTTCCCTTTTGAAACATGTCTGTTATTCGTTTAGAAATTTTAGAAAAACTAGCAACATTCCGTCGGAACTAGGTGCATAATATAATATCTGTTTTTATTCTTTTAATTATATGGTACTTTTTTGGTTCAAGTTTCAAACAGCTATTTCTTAATCGCAAGAATACTTCTTCTAATATCTTCATATAGTTCCTAAAATATTTTGTCCTATTAAGGTATACCAAACAAGTCTTTTATTGTTGGCATTAAACTCTCAAATGTCGCATACATATTTTAAATAGCATCATGACAGTAAACTGCCATAATAAATTTCCATCGAAATGGAAACTTCTCTCGGTTCTGAGGAATTACTTCAACTTACTATTACTCGATGTTTGATTTTAAGTTTCATGAAGAGTATAATCACTATAAATAATACTATTGAATCATTTCTTCACACTTTACTAATACAAACATTGTTATTGATAATGATTATCTGGCACTTGAAATATATATAACTAAGCATTAGAAAATAAAATGTGAAGAAATGAAACAACAGTGTTATTTATATTGCTATTATTCTTTTTTTAGAACAAGTGTCAAAAAAAGATCCAAAGTATTTAAAGTCTTGTCCATTTGAGGTAAACAATAACTGTCAGTTTTAGTCACGTTATAAATCATGATGTTTCTATAATACTGACAATTTCTACGTATTTTGTTGGCTATTTCATTGCATATTATTTCAGAATTCAGAATAATAATAACGTGAAAAATCTAATAGATATTTGTATAAAACAATGTTACTTCGAATTCAATAATAAAATATACACCCAATCAGATGGATTACCCATGGGATCACCTCTGTCACCATTATTAGCTGAAATATATATGGATGAATTCGAAAATAAATTACTAAAACAGCCTTCAAGCAAACATATATATTTCTGGTCAAGATACGTAGACGACATTTTTTGCATTTGGACAGGATCATTCAGAGAATTAGACATTTTTACAAAACATTTAAATTCCTTAAACTGAAACATACAATTTACAGTAGAAAAAGAAATAGACAATAACATCAACTTTTTAGACTTAACTATTTCAAAAACAGTCAATAACACATTGTCATATAAGATATTTAGAAAAGAAACCTACACAGATACAATAATTCACGAAAATTCAAATACACATAATCAAATCAAATTCAGTGCCTTTCATTCTCTCTTGCACAGGTTACTCAATATCCCCCTTAATAACATAGAGTACCAAATTGAATTGAAAACAATTAAAACTATAGCTATTAATAATGGTTATAAAGAAGAACTAATCGATCATATGATTAAAATGAAAAAACGAAAACAACTTCAAAATTATTTTTATAATGCAAACACATCACAGAATATAAATTGGAAAAGGTTAGAGTACGTAAAAAATCTCTCTCAAAAAATCAAGAACACAATAAAGAGCAAAGATTATAATATCATAATGACCAATTCAATCAATTTAGGTAAACTGTTAATAAATAATAAAATAAAAACAGAAAACAATAAAATGAAAACAAGTGGAATATACGAGATAACTTGTGAAGAATGTGACGCTTTATATGTAGGACAAACGGGAAGATCCTTCGAAACAAGATTAAAAGAACATCGCACGGACATACTCAATAATAAACTTTCTACTGGATTTGTCAAACATTGTGTAACCTCTAACCATTATTTTAGCGCGCATAATTGTAAAATTTTATATACAGGTAATAAAGGAAAAATTCTCAATTACCGGGAAGGCCTAGAGATTAGTAAAGCCCGAGCAGCAGGCAAAAACGTGGTCAACGATAATGAAGAGCTCTGAATTTCCCCAATTTCGAACACCCTTATTACCTGACACCTTTATATAAATATGAAAAAACTATATTTGTACATTATTCTTGATAATGGCCCAGTGCCGAAACTAGTCGAATACAAAATAAACAATTTAGTGAAACAAACCAAGTGAATTTTTTCAACAACCTATTATTTATTACGTTTAGTTAAAGAGCTAAATTAATATTGGCAATGATCCTCTCTCTCCTTATAGGAAGTTACCGTCCAATAATCATACTTCTTGTCCTTTTTTTGTGGCTGGGAGGTGGAACATCTTTTATAGACAGAGTGTGGGAGTCCCGAGAACTATACAGGTATACCCACTAAAAACCACCTCCCCAAGTCGACCCTGACACGCCGCGGAACCGCCGTCTGGCATTACTTCACGGGGTGTAGGGTGTCGTCTGCGTCGGTGATACTTCTTGTCCTTGGAAAAATGTTTAAATCTCTACTCAAAAACATATCTAGTTTTATACTCCAATATCAGTTTGATTTTCTAGAACACCCATGTACATCCCTTCGACTAGCAATTTTCTCTTAAAACTGTCCAAAAATAGGCTTCGAAGGAAATAAATCCGCGTATGTCTTTTACGATGTCAAAAAGCCTTCGATTCAATTTGGCACCAAGGCCTGCTGTAGATAGATAGATAGATAGATAGATGTTTATAGGTGTTAATACATACATTTACACAGGTCATAACAAAAGAAATAATTAAAAATTACTACAATCAACTTCTTCCTACGAATAAAAAGTGCACACATGTGACTTTTGTAATTCAGTAGGCAATTTGTTATAGAATTTGATTCCATAGTAATTAATTCCAGTTTGCGAACGACTTGGTCTTAAATATTTAGGATACAAGTTGTTTTTATCCCAGTATCATATCCATGTGTATGACTATTCTAAGCAATTACATAATCATTGTAATGAATTTTATCATAAATTAATCATTTAAGAATGTAAAGACATGGAAAGGTTAATATTTTGTGTTGAACAAATTTTTGTCTGTAGTCATCTCTGTACCCAATATTTGTTAAAATTCCGATTGCTCACCTCTGTAACGCAAATATTCGGTGGCGAATGAATTAAAAGCCCAAATTAAAATGCCATAAAACATGAGTGAATAACAAAGCGAAAAATATTTTGTACGCAATACGGGGTACTACACATTATTAAAATATTTAATAAAAAGATGCTTTTATTTATTTTATTTGCCATCACCTTGTTGATTCCATAAGAGTTAACGATCTATATGAACTTCTAAAAAATTAACTGAGTTTGTATCATTTAGGTTAATAACTTGTTTAGGTGTAAACATTAAATATTCAGTTTTGGTGGTATTTAATTTGAGGGTATTACCACAAAGCCAAGCATTTGCTTTCGTTTGAGAACACGCACTAGCTAATAACGCAGTATTTAAATCATTACATGCAGATATTAGTGTAGTATCATCCGCAAACTTAACTACGCTTGCCTGTTCAATATAATACGCAAAATCTTTAACGTATAAAATATTAAGAGTTTTATTTTCCATGATTTTTGAAAGTGCAGTTACCTCAAACTGCCGATTTAACTATTAAATCTACTGGATAGTTTTCTACACAATCGCTTTCTTCAGATAAAACTCCGTAGTTTTCTCTCCAACTGATTTTCTCCCGAGCATGGTCTACCACAAAGCTCTATCCTTTCTCCAATCCTATCAATTTCTTGGTGTACCACATTTACCGTCCTAATTCAAAATATTTTAATAAATATGCTTATCTGCTCTTTTACGTCGATTACACTACCCTATTTACACGCGCTACCACACTCCAAAAAACCTTTAACACCCTACATGGCTTGATAAACACTATACAGACCTGGTTTGCGAAATGAAAAGAAAAACCTCTTTGTTACAATATATTTTGATTTTAAACATTCTTGATCTAATATATATATATATATATATATATATATATATATATATATATATATATACACGTTGTCCCCAGAAATTTTGAATATGAGTAATGTGTTTGTATTGCATTTCGATTATTATTATTGGTTGCCATGGTTGTTGCTGCAATTGAATGTCAATTTGACTTATATAGCGTCAAAATGGGAATTTTATGATCGTTTGGGATATCGCTTGGCTCAACAAGGAGATTTTTTCGAACATTTAATAAAATGAACATTGTAATTATTTGTTATTCGTTACGTCAGAATTGTCATTGTAAGAATAGTAATATTAAAATATCATGTAAATATGTTTCATTTTGATTCCCTACTTTATTACAAGCGTGGTAGCTAAGCAACAGGTAATGCATTCAATTGCCCGTATTCAAAATTTCAGGGGACAACGTGTATATATACCGTGTGTCCCGTTTGAAGACGCATCATAGGGAATTCATATGTAAAATTTTCAATTGCAGTTTATATCTCTATTATTGAATGAACATGATCAGAATAAAATTATAATGATTCCTTTACCTACTAAAGATATTTTGAAGGTTTTATTTTTGTTTCATCTTTATTTTTAGTCAAAATATACCTTATAATGTGTAAGTTAATATTTGATAATAAAATTCTCAAAATAGTAGTTGCTGTGAAAAGTCAGTGCTTGTCATCTAAAGTCTATAACCCACAAATAAATAATTAAATTCAAAATGAATGCTTAGAACACAAAACGAAAAGTTCAGTGCTTTGAAAAGTCAGTGTGTAACTTTTAAAATTACAGATGGCGAGTTCAAAGACACAATTTCATTATTCTTGTTGAAAGAGTTAACTCAAAGGTACAATTGCCCGAAACAGAATAAAACTTTCTTTAGTATTTTTCATTTATTTTGTACATTATTTCAAAACCGCATCCAGTTAAATTATAATTATTATACTATTCCACATTTAGAAAGAATGCTTGTGTAAAGAATAAACATAAAGTGAAACCGATAAATACTTTAATTTGCTTTCAATAAAAATAAAACAAACAACGCTATTTTTAAAATGCATGCATACATTAAGTTTTTGTGGATATTCACTTCTTAATGTTACAATATGAAGAATGTTTTGAGACCATTGACGATTATTTTGTTCGTTATTTTCAGACACCAAATAGAAAGTACATTCATCTGAAAAACACTTACTATTCGGAAATCTCTTATTCTCGTTACACTTTTCCATAATAATTTATCGAAATTTAGATCTTGAATCAAGATTCACTACTCAGTTCTTTATGATTTTGGCTTTTATAGGGTCTGTAACTATAAGCTTACACTTGATGTTAGATGTACTGTTATCCTTGCAACACATTTGTTACAGTTTCTTCAGATTTCCTCCCTTTATTCCTAACAATATGTTCATCGTGTACAAAACCATTATCCTCAAATTTCTGATCAATTCTAATAATTGTTGATTGACACGGCACTGCACAGGTTTCAAAATTAATACTAAATAAGTCGCAAATATCCGCCAAAACTCAATTTGATGATCTAAACTTTTTCTTTTATGGTGTAAGCACTTATTTTGAATTGAATTATTGGTTTATAGCTTAATAAATTTAGATGACAAACACTGACATTTCATAGCAACTACTATTTTGAGGATTTTATTATCGAATATTTCTTCACACTCTTTAAGCTATATTTCGATTAAAACTAAAGATGAAACGAAAATAAAACCTCCAAAATAATCTTAGTAGATAGAGGAATCATTCTAATTTTATTTTGATAATTTTCGTTCAATAATAAAGATACAAACTGCAATTGAAAATTTTACATGGGAATTCCCTATGATGCGTCTTCAAACGGGACACACGGTATATACAGGGTCCTGCAACAGTGCGTCAAGCTTTCCTAGCGCCTTTCTCGTAAGAGATAGAAAAAAATGTTTCATATAAAAATTTATTGAATTAAAAATCTCTATGCCGTAAAATTATTTTCAAATATACAGGGTGTCCCAATTTTGCGTTATAACAAAAGCAAACATTTTTTTAAATGGAACACCCTGTATATTTTTTCATTTTATAATTTGGATAGTATTTTATAACTTAAACCTTTTTTTGGTTTTTAATTTCGATATGGCATTTCCGAGTTATTGACGTTTTTCTGAAAAAAATGTAATAAGCGGAGGTTCACAAAAAAAATTATTCTGACGTTGTATTTAAAATTTAAGAAATTTTCTTTTTCCTATGGTTGGTCATAAGTACTGTTTATGTACCAGTGATAAAAATTTTCACTTTTAAGGAACCCTGCCTTTGTATCAGACACGCCATTTTCTAAAATTTCAAATTGTCGTAACTCTTTTTTTTTAAATGGAATCATATATTTTTTTAAATTTTATATTATTCTACATCTAATTTTCTACAAAAAATGTTAAGCATACCCTATACCTAAAAGTGATAATTTTCAAGATATAAAAGAATTTATATTTCAAACGGTCCTTGAATGCGTATTTGTTTTTGAATAGATAGCCATGACTGAAAAAAATGCATCTGTCAATTAAACAATTAGTTTGACATGTAAATGGGAGGTGTGAATTACAAAAAAACAAAAGAAGAAAGCCTATCATCAACGAGGAACCAAAAAGACATTGGTGAAGGAACTGGCATAAGCGAGAGGTCAGTACAAAGCATTCTGAAGAAAAATCGATATCAAGCATATGATATTCAGTGCTATTGGTGATTCCTTATAAACAATTTCAGGTTTTGTTGATCTAGCAGGTCATTTGGTGGGTCCATTCCTACCAATCCACTGGTTGGGAAAAATGAAATGCCCTCACGTCTTGTGAAAATTGGGCAGGTGCTCCGTCTTGTTAAAACCACACCCTGTTTCTTGTTAGTTAGGGTACATTAGCTAACGTTCCGGGTAATTCAATTTGCAAGAAGTACAAATACATAGACCTACTGAGATGGCCCTCGAAGAAATGTTGACCTACAACATGGTTTC